>VXBJ01001437.1:753974-862073 GCA_013400055.1 Nycticryphes semicollaris | reverse complement strand
GAAATTACAGGTTTTTAAGAAATTTTTAACAACGTTTAAACAAAAAAAAAAAAAAAAAAAAAAGACCAAAAAAAGAAGACAATAAATCTCATATTTCCTAGGAATGAATGAAAGGAAAACTTTTTAGGATTGGGGGTTTTGTTTGTTTGTCTTTTTTCTTTGAATTGGAGATTGAGAAAGCCATCTCCATGCTTTTTTTGCAGTTACCTTTTAGCAATTCATTTCAGAAACAAAGTGGGGAATCAAACTTTTCTCTTTTTTTTTGACATGTAGCACTGGAGTCATACGGTTGCAGATTTCTGTTTAGTAATCTGCACAGTTTGGGGGAAGAATAAAGGTGAAGGCATTCAATCAAGTAATTAAAAGCAGATAAAGTCATGGAAGCGAGACAAAAGTGTTACACTTGCAATTAGGCTGCAATCTGTCTCTACTCCTCCACTTCACAGCAAAGCTAGAAACAGAGGACTTGGCTTGTACCACTCCTGCCTAGGGCTCTGTGTTGGCATATGCATATGTTTAGGAAGATCTGGTGGTTTAAGCTTGTATTTGGTCTCTAGCCAGATAAGAGTAAAAATTCTTGAGGAGATGATCACATGGGATTGTTGCAGGGAGGCTAATTTCTAGATTTTCCTCTCCCCTCATGGACAAACTTTCTTTGCAATTTCTTACTCCCTTAAAGTAACTGTCTTTCCCATTGTAGTATCTGGCAGGTTTTCCCAAGGGTAGGAGTCCTGTCTTCTGTTTCTCACCTGCTTCATTCTGCAGGGCTCCTAACTCATGAATTGCTCCAATGATGGCAGATGTAGAGCTCGTTGTCTTTGTTTTTTCCACAGCTATGCTACCTTCCCCCAACCTCCTCGGTACTGTCTCCTTTTTGAACTGTGCCATCAACCTCCTGTTGCTAAAATACTCTCCTACAGACTGCTGTCATTACAGGACAAATGCTCTGCTCCTTCTTGTACTCATTCTCTCTGCAATCTTTTTGTCACTTGGTCATTGAATTTATCTTGGTACTACTTACTACCCGGGTGTCTTATTTGGTGAAAATGCCCTGGAAGTGATATTTTGAACATTTGTTCCACTTCATGTACTCCTATGTACTGAAGCCAGAATACTAGCTTCTCACCCCAGAAATGGAATAGAGGCAAGTGAAATACAGAGACTCCCAGGAACAAGTATGCTGCCTCCACAGCCTGTGGTCCTGAGATGATGCCTTTAGTGTGGTGGGGGGTGTGTGTGTTAAAAACAGGTTAGAGAAGATTGAGAGATGCTTTAAATTGTACCTGAGCAGCAGATGTCTAACCTTTGGAAGGAGTTTCCTTCAGCTCTTGCTGGTGCCTTTCAGCTGTGCTGAGCAGAGCTGTGGTGTGATTGCACCTGCCCATAACACCATGGAAGTTTCCTGTTTCATCCTTTTAAAATACTATCCATCAAGTTCTCATTGCCATCGTTATCTGGAGCACCTTGTTGACTCACTCTCGGCACTGGGTCCTGCTTCAGCATTGTACTTACACCCATCTGAGTACTTTGCTGGGGAGAGAAGGTACTGATCACTAGTTTGATCTTCAGCACACATTTGATTTGGGATCTGAAATCACTGCCTTCAAAATATTGTCAAAGATGATGTGATTTATAGGTTACCTCAACACCTCGATCAAAAACTTGAAACTGTAAAATGTTTAATCTGGCAGTCCTAGCTTCAGAATGACTGAAAAAGATTTTTACTTTTTTCCTTCCTAAACATTAGTAAAGAGAAAAGTTTCTGCTCTTCACAGAGATTTTGTGGGCCAACTTTCAGGGCAAAATATTGGGTTTTGAGTAGGGGAATCAAATGGAAAAGCTGAGCACCAAATTCACACAAGGTTCTTCTTAATTATAGAAGGCAAAACCTCTTCCAGATGTCTGTCAGCCCAACATGCTAGATGCTGCCATCGCTGGATTTAATAAAAGCTCATATTCAGCAAACTTTATTACTGATTTACTGTACATTACTTAAGCCAGAAAATGTTTTTGCTCTAAAAAAGAAGCAAACGAAGACCTGAGATTTTCATCAGTTGCACTCCAGCATGTCATTTACCATCCTGGTTCCATTATTTTACTGAAGATTTTTCTGAAGACTGCCATCATTAAAACTGGAATTTCAGAAACTCTTCTGAAGAGGTGCATGAGTGAGAAATGCACATGAACAAATGGGTAAATGGTGCGTGCAAAACAAGCAAAGCCACTAACAATGCAAACATGCATGACATGCACAACCAGACAGTCTGTGAAGAGTTACCTGCTTGTACATGCAACTAATACATAACTCTAAAGGAAAAATGAAAGCTGAAAAAACCCAGAGAAAATGTTATAGAACAGATACAGGGAAGTGTGATGTTACTTCATGAATCCAAAAGTGAACGGAACAAAACCAGTAGAAAAATCATCAGTCATGAGAGTAACTAATGAAATCTCTGAACAATGATGTAATTAAAGTGCATTAATCATTATAAAAGATCATTTCCCTTTAAACATCTGCTCCCGTTCACTTGGCAACAGGCTGGGCAGTGTCATGACTGATGGGGTTTTGGATTATGCTGAAGGGCATATGTTACCTGAGAAACAGTATAGAACTTCCCCAGCTCGACAGGATCTGAGACAGCAGTGCTTTTCCTCAGTTCAGGTATAGCACTAAGGAAATAAAGAGAAAAAAATTCAGACCTTGCTTACAGTGGAAAGGAGAACCTGGTATAAAACTGAACCCTGCCTTCTCAACCATGCAAACGAAATTCAATTTGGTGCCAATTGATTCAAGTAAAGTAATTCCTCTGGGAAAAGATCCCAGCTTGCTGCTTTTAAGAGAGCCTTAGAGCCATAGCTGCTTGTGGGAGAGAATTTGTTCCTCCCCACTGAGAAGTAAGCACCACAAAAACACCTTTTTGATACCCCCCTCACTGTGGCAGCCTGGCTGTGACAGGGAAAGACTGAGATTAGCTCTTTCAGGAGAAAAATCTTTTTCCTCTGGCATAAGTGTGCAGAAGGGCCATAACCATCCCATACTGCCTGACAGTCGTGGCTCTGAGGCATCTGCCTGCATCCCCTGTGCCTGAGGCTGCCTGTGAAGCAGATGTACACGTGCTTTGGTAAAGCTGCTTTCTGCGGGTACAGCTGGAGCACAACTTGCTCCAGAGCTGTTAGGACTGAGTAAAGTGGACTTCTGGGCTGTTTCAGTTAGAGGTAGATCAGGAGTCCTGGATAGCTATTTTGGATCTGCCATTAGACCGAGTCACACAGGGAGGAATTTTTACGGCTAGGGACTGGTTTTTTTGTATCATCATACAAATCTGACTCCTTGTTGGATTTCCATGCGTGGGCACAACTGTGGCCCGTGTGCACCTGTGTTTTTAATTCTTTCTTGCTGTGCTTCAGTTTCTGTCTGTAAGGCCGGGAGGAGGGGCAGACGTTGTGTTCATCCTGCAACGACACATCTGAAGGTAGAGCCCTTTGAGGCGCACTAGCAGCAAAGATCCTCCAGCAGCAAAGCAACACTGATTTTTATGCTAGTCTTGTTTTCTCAGCAAATCTACAACACACAGCAGTTACGGAGCATGGACCACACAAGTGTGGAATTCAGAATACTGTATTTCTACCCCATTGATCATTTACTTAAGGTCTGCTTCATGGCATGAAACGAGGAAGCCTTTACCAGCCCCAGACTTGAGTCTACATTGATGGTGAAAATGCATATGCCCATATGGATTTCCAAAGGCAAACAAGAGGAGCCCAGATCTCTGCTTGGAGGAAGGAGGAATGGGGCTGTGGAGGTTGTAAATGGTTATGCTACTTCAAACCCATTTTTGGCAGTTCTGCAAATTCACAGAGGAAGGGTGCTTTTTCAGCCTGGGCAGAGTACCTTCCCAGCTGTTAGGTGGGGAAAGAGAAAATTAACTCAACTTTGGTCTTTGCTGTTCAGTTACAGGTAAAATACTTCATCTGGTTTGTGCTTGTTCATAACAATACTTACCCTCCCTCAGAGGGACTTGCAGGCTTTGTAAAAGTGATTGGGGAGGTTCGTATAAAAAGTATGTGGTTATTGTTCTCTGTTTCTTAAAGCTGGTAAAATCATACAGTGGTGTTTAAACAGAAGATCAAAACAAACCTCTTTGCTTCTTACAGAAGTGCATAGATTAGTATTGCAGAAGCCCAGCACTGAGATTTCAGGTTTGTGTGTCATTGTCTTTAATTTCATGATGTTTTAGGTGTGCAATGGATTGCTACTGGAGTATTGCTGCCATGCCATCAGCGAGCTGTATAGTCCAGCACAGATAGGTCCCAGCCCTGTGCCAGCAGGGGTGTGCAGGGTAGCGTGCGTGGTGCTGAGCTTAAAAGGGAGCCCACACAGGCTGCAGCCAGGTGCCTTGGACCCACTCACCACCACATGCCCTCTCTCCCGTCTGCTTTTGCCCAGGTCTCGCTCTGTTCAAGAGTGGAGTTACGCTTCTCCATAATAGCCCTGATTCCCCCCCAGTAGCCTCCAGGGGACTGATGGGAGGACATACTCTATGTGGCTGCAGAAAGCAAAGAAGGATATAGCATCTTTGAGTCCTCCTCTTTTTTAAAGAAAATACATACAATTTTTGTATTAATCTACCCTCAATTTTTCTTTGGCCATTGAGTTCTTGGCAGTTTCAGCTGCGGGCATTGGTTGCATCGGGTACTAGGGCAGAACGTTATGGTGGTAAAGGTGTCCAGGAAACCTGCCTTGCATAAAAGCCATTGTGCAGATATCTAATGTAACACATAGTGTCCCTACTGTACTCACCCCGTTTTCTATATGCAAACTTGCAAACATAGGTATGCAAATCTCTGCACTTCATGCTGTGTTTTGTATCCATCCAAAACATCCAACACTTCCAAGTCAAGCAAGCGGCTGTATTTCAAGCAAGTATCTTCAGAGTCCACTTCTGATAAAGTCCATAGCTGGAGTTAGATATATATATATTGAAAAGGGTGGTATTTAGATGAATAGGTCTGTTCATATTGTACACAGGGTCTGAAATAATGATTTAGTCATTCTTTTTTCTGAACTTGTTTGTGTAATGCGGAGTTTGTAAGCATTGATTTTACTGTAGGTCGTGTGCACATAGAAACAGTTATGTTCTTCTGTGCAGACTCAAGTCCTTTATATTGTTCACTTGACATTTTCAGTTAAATCAGATGAGGTTATATATGTGAAAGGTACTGTCCTTGTTTCGCTGCCACCTAATGGTCAGGCCACTGTAGTTAGGTGCCTGGTTTACATGTCCCCAGGATCCTATCACTAGCACTAACCTTGTTACCTTGTAAGACTAGGCGATGATGTTAACTGTCCTCGACTTCATTTTCAGCCCTTAACAGTCAGTTCTGGAGCCTCATCGGACACTGGTGTGCACATTCTCACTCTGATGGCATACGAAATAAAGGAAATTAGTTTTGTGTGGCAAAATCCAGGAAGAAAGGGAAAGCATTCATCAGATAGGTGTAATTTCCAAGGGAGCAAGTACTTCATTTTAATTCAGCATTTCCCTTTGATGAAAAATTTAGTGAATGTTATTATGTGGAATTTATATGAAGCCTGGGTTTAGGTAATCAGCTTTAATATTTATACTCTTAGGGAAAAAAATTGAATCATTAGTGAGCATGCATAATTAATGAATAAATTATATTTTTCCTTTGTTTTCCTTCAGGTATAAGGAAATGCTAGATCTAGTGATATCACCCAGCCTGACTGTAAATAGAGAGTGCTCTGACAGACTGAAGCTTAACCTTTCTAACATTTATGCCACGGCTCCAGATGACATAGAAGGTAGGCTGCCTCTTGCTGACTGTTTACTGACTTTTACATAATGTGTATATGTATGTAACCAAAGGGAAGTGGCCACATGCAAGGCCTCTCTGCCTCTGACAATTGGTTCTACAGTATAGTAAACTGAGATTTTTGAGTATTTTTGTAGATGTTCCAGTTGTGGCTGAATCCTTTAGTTCAGCAATGGTTTGAATGCCAATGTAATTGAAATGTTTTGTATGTAGATATGTATCTGTGTATAGTAGGTGCATACATATGTACATATGCATGTGTATGTTTGCTCCACTGGAATAATTACTGGTATAAAACACAATTGGTGTAGAGATGGTAGTTTTTGTTTGGACCCCACTAGAGCCCTAGTGGTGGCAAGAACATGAGCCTGGTGCTTTGGTGGCTGTGTTGCTGCATTGCGGTGGAGAGTGTGGGGGCTCCCAGGCCCAACAGTGTGTCATGCAGCCAGAAAACATTTTGCCAGAGCAGCCCCATGCTCCAGTTTGCATCGCTCTGGTATCGTGGCTCTCACCTCCAAACGGTTAGTCCTGCTGGTCTCTGAAGTTTCGCATTTGGCAGGTACCAAGGACAAATTCTTTCAGTGGTTAAGGCTCTGGTGGAAATTTATCTGCTCTTCTCCTCCTCCTTCCCCCCTCCCCGCCCATCATACTGTTCAAGTGAAGGAAACAGAAGAATGTTAAATCTGCTAAAAAAATTATTGGCAAGTGATGCAGCTGAACTAGTTCTTGCTAGTACAATCCCAGCTATTGTTTGCTGCGGTCAGGATCTGTCAGCCTTCCTGTTGGAGGGGAGTTAGCAAAAGGCACTGGCTATTATGTTTTAGAAGTATGTTTAACCCTTCATTTATAGGCTCTTAGAAGCCAAGGAGATGTTTAGCTTGTGTGTTTGCTAAGGCATTAGAAATTGCATGATTAAATCATGTACATCATGACTGCCCATTTACAAGGCAGTAGAAGGGATAATAATCTAAAGGAAACATCCTTTTAAACGTATGTGTTTGCAGAAAAGATTAGAGCTAGAAATGATTTCAAATACATAATTTTGTAAACTTCTTGTTGCAGGAACTATTTGTTATTACGCATTATAAATAAGTGCCAACATAGCACTTGTACTGTTGGAACCCAGTTTGCTAGTGACAGCACATGTTGATAAGTTTCTTATAGAAATATTATGGTTATTTTTCTACAAAATGATCCCCTGTGCTACCAAGATTATACTCTTTCCCTTGAAAATCCTTCTTGTTAATTTGAAGAGCAGGAAAATGCTTGTGTGTTTGTCAAGTCTCAGACTGCCAGAGCTCTTAGTGCAATAAATGCACACAAATATATGCTCTGCAATGCACATACAGTTTTAATTTTAGCGAGTCTAGTCACAGGACTTATGTAGATGTCTGGCCTGCTCTTTCCATGGGTGCTTATCATGAGATGTGCAATTACATCAATATAGTTTCCAAATGCACATTTTGCCTGTAGTCCTGCACTTTTGGGTTCAAACACATGTAGGTTTAACTTGCCTTTTTTTGCCAATGACGGTAGCATATTGCATATTCACACACAGTAAATCCCCACTTGGCATTCTTGGCAAACGTATTTCTTCTGTACTTACCTCTTTCAAAAATAAAAAATTTGAAGATGTAATATTTTTCAAATAGAAAAGAAATTAAGCTTATGCTCAAACTGTCTGTTCTTCTGTTTTTCAAATTTAAAATGCATTGTGAATTAAATGAATGAAAACTAAAGCAGTGTATTTTTCCAATGCAAATCTGTTTGGTATTGTGCAACAGTGTGGCACAGATGGTATAGTTTTTGTTTTCACAATCTAAAAATCTAATTTTCTAAACTGTTTTCTTTTAGGTAAGTCAAAGGCCATTTTTTCATAGTGAATTTGAAGGTGAGTCAGGTAAGCCCAGCTTTGGATTTAAGAACAATTTTTTTCTCTATATTTGTATCTGTAAATGATTGTGTACGTTTGCATAACACTATCCTTTGTTGATTTTAAAAAAACATTAAACTAAACCTCTCTGCCTGTTGTTTGGGAAATAGGTTACTGTTACCCACGTTTTATATGTGAAGGAGCTAATAAAGTGTTTCAGGGTTGTAAGAGCGTGAAGGAGGAGTCCTTACGGTTGTGTTTCTGGCAGTGATTATGGGGATACTGTTAGCAATTAGGTGCTCTTGAACACAGTGGCTGTATTTGGGTGAGTTTGTTCTCTTTCTTCTTCATACCTGGAGAGGAGGGGAAGGTCCAGCGTGGTGCCAGGAAAGACATTGGAGTCCAGCACATAGACTTGTGGACACATGACTCTACGGGTCTGTTGCTGCACAGATGGATGTACCCAAGCTGGGCTTTCCTCATTAATAAGCAGCAGTGTCAATGCAGTTGTGGCCAGCTCCATCTGAAACCTGCTCTCCCTAGTCATCAGTGCCTTTGTTACCAGAGCCTCCTTCCCTAAAGCAAGTGCTGCAGTAACACTTCTGTGATACTGGATGTGAAATGGTTGAGAGACTCTTAAAGGTACGTATGGGGCAAGAAAGCTGTCACAGGCAGCTTGCAGGCACTCAGCTGGGTGACAGGGTGCTGGGGAGAGAGCTGAGAGGCTCCGATGCATAAAATAGTATATTAAGCAGCTACGTACAGGCACCTTCATTTTCAAATCTTTATCTGTTCTGACCTACTATGTCGTCCTTATTAAACAACTGCAATTATCTTGAAGAAGAAAGTTGTACATTGATATTAATTTTTTCAATTATTTTGAATGAAGTTATCTCTGAAGATTTCTGAGTTTGTGAAAAAAGGGCCTCCTTTTTGAATAAAGTGCACTTTAGATGTTTTACTCTTCTAATCAAATGTTATTGTTTTCTTGGAAATTCATCTCAGTCTTATTAAACTCAGTATAAAATCTTGTAATTAGTATTTTTAGTAGTATTATTATATATAGTAGCCATTATGCAAAATAACATTCTAAAAAAATAATAATTTCTAGTAATTAATATTGTTACTTAGAGCTCATGCACCTCCATTGAGGTTTTTCTACAAACAAGTGAAAAAAGACAAAAGTGCATTTTTAAATGAAATTTTGTTTTAAAAGGTATCAGATTAAATGTCTCTGGTTTTAAAAATAGCTTGGTGTAAACTCCATGTTACAAGTAAAATGATAAAACTGTGTAAAATGTTGTGAAAAATAGTTGTGCAGGAAAGAACAATTTCAAAACAGAGTTTAGTTGGGAACAACAAGCACTTCATCTGTGAGCGTGTTGGATCTTTTTGGACATTCTCTCTGGGTTTATGGCATAACAAGTTATTCAAACCCATAGGACTATTTGTATGTATTTAAAATACATATGTATTTGCATATTTCATTAAATAATACATGCTTTAAAAGTTTAATTCACCAACTCACAAACAGCTGAACAAATGAAGTGGTGCTGTTTTGGACAACTTTGGACTGAAGAGAATCCATTTACAGCATTTGCGGGCACGTCCCTGTTGATGCATGGAACGGCACTGCACGTGTTTCCGGCCTGGCAGTAGCGATGTGCAGGCATCGGGGGCACTGCAGGAGTCTCCCTTTCCACCCAGCATGTGCACCTGCAGTTGAGAGATCATCGTCTTCATGAGACGGGGTGGTACTTCATACCCCGTGTAACAAATTACACGATGGATGCCAGCAGCCAGTGTTGAGGGTGGTGATGCTGCCGTCAGCAGGCAATGCGATGCTTGATGTTCTCCCGGTGTGGAAAAGCTGCGTGCAGTTAATCTGGTGTTTTCATTTATGCGGCCAGCGGATAGAGAGGCTGAATCTGTTCTGCCTAATGTCATTATTGATGATTGTGAGGGTGCTTTGGTATTTGTAGTGCTGTAATAACATCCAACAGCTCCAGCCAGGAACTGAGAAGGCAAATTTGGATACCATTATGGAGGCAAGCTGTGTAATACTCATGGTGGCATTTAGGTGCAGATTTTAATTTCATTTTTAAAAAATGTTAATTAATTAAGCCTAAATTTATTTCTAAATAAAGATGGGGGCATATTTTTCTTTAGAAGTATTGTAGGACACAGCTGTTTTGAAGGCATCCTGCACATATAACCTGTGTGATACATTTTCTGCTGGTTTAATATTTTCATTGCTGGCAGGTCAATAAGGTGGCTTATAGTTAACAAATTCAAGAGTAAGGAGATTTACAGTGTTGGTTTTTTAATATTTATTCTGATTTGACATATTTTAATGAGCATTGATGAAAGTGAGTCATGATCTAGGAGTACTGAAAAAACCAAAAGGGCAAAAAGTGCAGTGAGCATCATTGACTTCAATAATCACAGTAGTTGCTTTTATAGCCTTTAGCATATGAGCCATCCCACCAAAGCACAGCTTAGTGATTGATATCAGACCCATGAGAAGAAGAAACTGGTAGCTCAATCAATCAGTATCATGCTCAGTTAAAAACTAAATGTTTATGTGTTAAGTGGAGAATAGCTTTCTTACCTACGTCGGTTTGTGAAGATTCACTAAAAACACAATCTTCTCATTGCTATATATTCTTCTCAAATCAGCAGTGGTAAAAACAGTGGTATCAGCTTGGCTATAGAACAGAACATGGTAAAAATCTAAGACCCTTTAATTTTGTTTTCCAGGCAGCAGCAAAGCAGCACCACAGTGTCCTCTCCATCTGTACTCCACAAAGTGAGTGCTCGTGCCAAGTGCTGTAATTTCAAAGCCGTTTTGCTGAACAGCCATTTTGTGCAGAATTCTGTCACCTGAAGAAACATTCACTTTAAGCCAATCCACCTGTTCCGCTGCATGTCCCTGGTCCAATGAAGTAACTGTTTCTTAGTCTTCTTAGATACAGAGTGAAGCAAGGTTTAAGGTCCTGTGTGCTGTACTTTTGTACCCCTGAGAGCCCAAACCTTATCAGTATGAATATTGTTCTGTTTATGAGTGACCACAAAGCAGTATGTTGAAGTGTCAGAGGCTTCCCATGACACTCGCTTTTTGGGCAAACTCAAAATGAAACATCAAAAGTAAAAGTGTTGATTTTATTTTTTTAACTTGCTTGTATTTTTTTTCAATCTTAAATCCCCATACATTTGGGTAGTTTAATCTTAATAGCTCATACAAGGAGCTGTATACTGAAACAAACTTTTGCCCCAGCCTGGTCAGTTCTGAGTTCCTAAACTATTCGCCATCATACTTTAGATATTATTTTATCAAACTGTCTAGAAATGTTCTATGTATGCTCTAGAAGATCATGAACAGTAACTATTGCCTTAGACCTTCTGTTTTCTTGTTCTGAATAGACGTTATCCCCATATAGTGACAGTCCCATCTTTCCCAACAATGGCAACGTATGGACAGACTCAGTACAGCACGGGAATCCAGCAGGCTGCTGCATATACTGCCTATCCTCCTCCGGGGCAGCCCTATGGCATACCCTCCTACAGTGAGTACTCTGATGTCATGTTACCTTTGAGGACATTTTCCTCTTGCTTCTAGAAAAATGTATTTGAAGTCTTTGGAATTAAAGGTTATTTCTGTTTTGGTAATGTTCTCTTCTTAGGCTTGGAGGAAGTTAAAAGTTTTTTTGATTGTTAAAAATGTTAGGATTACATTGAACTGTCTATCAGCTCTTAATATTCTGTGTTATGATCACATAATTAGGTAAGTTTGGAGCCAGATATGACACAGCATGAGAAATTCAGGTTCACTAGGATATGCCACTTAAGAGTAGGAGCGGGTGAGTGTTCCCATGACTCACTGCCAAGACAAAGTCTCTTGCAGTAGATACAGTATTTAGGTAAACAACACTTTGCCTTCCTTGATTCTTCCTGGACTTTCAGCGATACAAGCTACTATAAGAAAAACTTTTTGTATATTGCTACAGAAGAACCAAGACACAGAGCAGAATAAGACATGGGTGAAATGACACAAAGTACTTTGGCTCTTGGAAGATGGTTTCTATTTAAATGGATGGTTATTAGTTGTAAATGCAGTGACCATCTCTAACCCCAGTCAGCTTTGTTTCCTGCTTTCCTGCACAGCCTCTCCAGCAGCTCTGGGGAGATGGTGCTGGGCAGGAGCAGCTGGGGGGTTCAGGCAGGGGACTAATTAACCAGCACTTCTGAGAGAGGGAAAGCCTTGTAAACTAAGTGTTAAAGGTCTCCTCAAGCTCTGCATGTAAATACCGAGCTCTTGAGGGAGCTGGGAAGCTCTTTCCAAAGAGATACTGTTCTTGCTTAGGTACAGCTCTTTAACAGAAATTTTTTAGGCTTCTTATTCCCAGCTGGTCCTGTGAGTGCTGAATCTTGCAGCATTAAAATGGCTTCATAGTTCTGTTTCCACTCCTGTTTTCTCTTGTGCTCTTGGCAAATACAGTATCCCTTCCCAACAAGAAGCTTTCTTACAGCCATTGACAAGGCCTTTACTGAAAGGAAATTCAATGCAACAGTCTGGAAGGCCAGGGAAATGGGCTTGGCAGAGCTGAAGCTCTACCAGGATGATGAGAGGAATGTTTTGAGATCCTTTCCTGGAGCTACTTGTGTGTTTGCATCAGTTGGCTGATTTCCAAGGCAAACTCTGAACAGTTGTCCTGTTAGAGCAGGTGAAAGTAGAGCCATTTGCTACTGCCTAGAGTCTTTAGGGCATACATGTGTCAGGCCCATATGCTGCTTATAAATCCTGTGGATGACCTCTTAGCATCCTTGAACAGCGATTTCCCTCCCCCAGCCCATATACCCTCTCTGAGATACTCAACACAGCATATGAAAAACTCCACCTGGCTGACAACCAAGAACAATGAAGCAGTATTGTTTTTAGGCATAAAAATAAAACTGGGCCAGTTTCTAGACAAAACAGAACACTGTGTGGAAATTAATTTGGTGCTAAGTTATTTCGCTGTCTGACAACAATTTTTAGACTTCCAAAAAGGCCCATTCGCTGAAGATTAATTGTAGCTGGGGTAGGTTGAATGCTTGCATGCAGAGTGCTGATGTAATTGAAAAGCATGGGATGTTATGAAAAGCAGTTTCTCTGCACACACTCGCAAATCCCTTTGCTTCCTCAGCAGTAATGGAGCCGGACGCTTGAACCAACACACGTTCATTCACTGTCCAAATAAACGTTCTGTGTTTCACAATGCAGCATTGTCATCTTGTTGCTAACTTGTACTCAAATTGCATTGCAGTTATTCTCACCTAAAGCTAAAACTGGTGATTTTTATTAGAGAAAGCATTATCTGCGAGAACTTTTTCCCAACCTGAGCAAAGGCAGACTTGTTGCTTTTAAGAGTCATTGAGCTAGAAAACAGCATGTTTGGGGAAAGTTGCATGAATTCAAGCTTTTGGCAGGTTTGCCTACAAGTGCTGAAAGATCACAACAGCCTGGAAAGTGTATAAATCCGAGGCCAGAACATCAACGGGGTCTTTGTTTAGTCCCAGCACTCAGGGTGTGTCCAATGACCATTTTTTGTTTAGTGCAAATAGGCATGCAAAGGAGGGAAGGATCATGCCCGAAGGGTTCATAATAAGACGCACCTTTCAGCTGTTTATTTTAATAATACAGCTGTACAATCTCGGCAGCATCTCAGAATAAAATATCACCTCCTTTCACTACCAGCAAAGGTTTCATCTTGCAATGTTTAATTCAGCTATTGCTGTTCCCCCTGTAAGTTGTCAGTTTAATTGCCTGATTTTAGTAATGAAAAGATTTTTGTGGCTACAGGGCTTACCTATTGTTTCTGAACTGTATGTTATATCTAACTGAATAGATGATAACCCTCCTGTATGACTTGCCAATAAATATTTTGCTACCAAAGCTGAAAATATAATGTAAGTAAAAGATAAGTCTGTTGAGAACAGAAGTCTTGAAGTTATTTTGCCGAAGGTCCTGTTGCTTTGTTAATCTTTGCTTGCATCTGATAACTGTTCAGAAAGTTCATGAGTCAGTGAGTTCATTTAATTCTAAAACAAAACTATTTGTTCATAAATTGTTTTTGAAAACAATGTTATTTGTGGTTGTTTCCCCTTCCTACCAAAAGTTCATTCAGGTGTGGATACAGGATATAGTTGACTAAAGTATTATTTGTGATGAATTTACTTTATTATTGTAGAGACCTGTTCAGGGAATGCATATGATTTAAAAAAAAAAAAAAAAAGTTTAGGAAAAAGGAGTTTAATAGGTTAAAATCTAGCTGTAAAACCATTAATTCCTAAACATGCTTTTTCACACCTTTATATGATAAACACTCATGTTCTCCTCTTGGTTCCTACTCTATACCCCAAAGGCATCAAAACAGAGGACAGCCTGAGCCATTCCCCAGGACAGAGTGGGTTTCTTAGCTATGGATCCAGCTTCAGTACCCCGACTGCCGGACAAGCACCATACACATACCAGATGCATGGTGAGTACAGCTTGGTGTCTTGCAGGACATGCTGTCAGAAGTTAGAATCCTGTACTCCCATATTAGACCAGTTCTTCTTTTGCAATTACAATGAAAAGCTTAGATATAGGCAGTCAGAGTAGGAGGCAAGTCTTCATAAATCTGTTTTGCTCATCAAGAAATTAATTTCTGGCTGAGGTACTGGATTTAGCACTGGTGTACCTTAGCAAAACTTCACATATGATCCGTACAACCTTGCCTTTCTGCAGAAACTGTATTTTCTTCTTTTAATTAATTTTGTGACTGCATATCTGGCATTGTCATGTTAGTGTGAATTCCTAGATTCTGAGTGGAATCAAAACAAAGGTCGTTTTACACTTCATGCAAACATTACTTTAGTGTTATGCTTCTGCCCTAGCTTATCCCGAACAAACTACCCTGTGGTTAAACTGCTGCATATTCTATTCTATCCAAAGAAAGTTGGTTTTTTTCAAAGCTGACACATTGATACTAAAAAAACATATATTTTACTGTTAATACATACCTAATACCTGCTAAGATACATCTGCTTGTTCTAACTCCCAAAGTACCAACATCATTAATTACCTACAGACTACTTGGGTAAGGTTCAGAAGAAAAGAGCTGAAAGCAGCTGTATTTCCTCAAGGTTACTTGAGGAAAGCCATGACTGAGTAAGTTGAGAATAACTGTCTCTCCATTTCCTTTTTGATATTGTTGGGGGTCTTTTAAAATCTTTAGGCAAAATGCCCTTTTGTGTCATTACACTTAGCTGTCCCTCTGACAAAGCTGTCTCTGTCAATGCTCTCAATTCTTCTCCACCCTGAATGTGAAAGGTGGACAGACATATCCACTATGATTTTAGGTCTGAGAGCAAATAAAATCCTGAACAGTTATGAAAACTGGGAAACAAGGTAAAACAAATTTTATTCTAGAAATTATTTAAGAAAGCTGAACTCTGAGAAGTGGCCCTCTGCTGAGACTTCACATGCTAGTTTTGTCAGAGCACATATCTCTAACACTAAGGAGCTTTTGTGGCTTGAATCCTCATGGGAAATGCTGGAGACACCTGTGTTGAATGTGACACAAAAAATTCTTAAACCCCCCATAGCCTGTGGTTGGGGGTTTTTTTGTCACCTTGAGTCCTGCAAGCTTCATCTGCCCTAACAGGATTTCAGTTTTGGGCTTCTATTTTGCTCATTGAACATATCTATCTTACCTTGAGATTGTGTTAAACTGTCAGCAGCACTTCCAACTGTGGCTTTTGCTGCCATGGAAGATCGGTGTATTCCTGTCTAGGTTTCTGTTTCCCCAGAACATTTGCTTTGTGTTAGCTTGGACGAGTCCAAGCTGTTTGAGAAGGAAAACTCTTGACTCACATGGGACTGAAGTTTTCAAGATGGCACCTTTGTTCAGTCAAGAGGTTTAGACAAGCAAATTCTGTGCATCAGCACTTGAAAATGTTACACTTTTGAATAACACAACATGTTGTACCAAAACAGGCTGGGAGGAACTTCATGCATATATGTATGAGCATGAATGTGCCCAAAGTGCTTTCAGATAATGTTCCCTAGGGCGATGCTATGGTATTAGGTGAAATCACTTCTTTTCAGATATTTATGCTAATTTCAACCAGCTCACTAAGCCTTTAATGCAAAAGAAAACAGGGGAAAACAGTTTCTGCAAGTGGCAGGTGCTTACTCCAAGGCAAAGGAAGCAGGAGTAAATGTGCCTTCCTCTTGTAAACAAGTGTTTCCACCCTTCTTCTCCTTGCTTGTGAGAGGAACGGTCTGCAGCTCCCTACCCCTACAGTTTATTTACCTTGCTGAGTGCTATTGAAAGGTTTGAGTGAGAAGCCAGGAGCCTTCCTGTGCTGAGTGCTACCCAGGAATGTGCACTCAGTGTTTCCCACGCCACAGCACTTGGGGGTGGGGAGATGATCGTTCCATCTCCCTAATGTGAGCAAGCAACTCTCCATGCCACCCAGTTCCAGGACCATTAAGACTTTTGCCAAGCTGATATCAATCCTTTTGGTCACCTCATTGCTGACCCAGGCAGGGACTCTGGGTGATGGGCTAAATCAGCTGAAAAGGGCAAATTGTATTTACATACTTTTATAAAATCAAATATCAGGGGGAAGTCAAGACTTCAAGGGCAAAATGGTGAAAGAGAGATCTTAAAGAGGGTGAATGCAGAGGATCAGCAAGAAAAGGTATATCCAGGAGTGTGTGCTGCTCAGTTTTGTAATTCAAGATGTAAGAAAAAAAATTATTTTCTTAAGCTAAGCTCTGCAAGTATTGTAAGATGGTGATAGATCAAGTGCAGCAGTGAAATAACTTTGGTATTGTTTGTCTCCCTTGAGAACCAGTTCCAAGATCAACATAGTGAAGATGTCTGCAGGTGGGCATGGGTGATCAGAATGTGAATCTTGAGCAGATTGTTTGATCTCTGGTCTCTTTGGTACCAGCACTAGCTCTGGCTGGGATATGTGTGTTGGGTTGCAGCCTCACCTCTCTGATGACTGTTGTCAGCAATATGGTACTTCTGAAGCCAAATTTTGCTCTTTTATGTCCGTTCGTTTTCATTACAAATACAGATGGTGCAGGTGTAATGGGGTAGCGTTCAGCCTTTTATGTTTAACTGCAATTACCAACGGTGTCCTGGTTCTTGAGCAAGAACGGAATCCACTAAAAAGCAGGAATGAAGAGAGAATATTCTTTTTGACATAAAGTGTTAAAGAAAAAAAAATTACAGCCTTCCAGAAGAGGAAATCTATTTTCATGCTTCCGTAGCATGAAAATAAATTAAATATAGAAGCGTTTATAATCCAAATAGCTAATGCCATGTGTCACACAGAAACAAATATAAAAGATGGGTTTGGCAAGTTCCACAGCTCGCAAAAATTCCATGAAACTATACCACAAAGGTATTACAGATTGAAATAATGGTTTTAATTGCCATGTAACAGTGGCTAAGGTAGTATATCGTCAGGCTTTGAGTAACATTCAAATAGATTGAAATCTGGCATTCACTTATTAACTCTGAAGAAGTGATTTTTTTAATCTTTTTAATCAGTGCTGTATATAGTGTTGCTTTGTGTCATTATTCTAATTGCAAAATTAATTTGTTACATAATGAATTGAAGCTATTTGAAATACACATGTGACCAGTCTGGGGATGTCACTCATTTTTAGTCATGAGTCGGAAGAGGAGATAACAGCTAGCATTAAATTTTTTGTGGCTTTAACGTGATAGATTTGTAATGCTGGTAAATAAATGTTGCTTCATGGTCTATGCCATTTCTCAGTTACTCCTTGTATAAGTGTACAATTACAGCAACAAAACCCCAAACAACTCTCTAGACTAGATATTAGATGTGTATTGTACGTTTTTCTAAGTTTTACGTTTTCTGACAATTAAGCACTTTATTGATCAGCTCAGACTTTTGGTGAAATTATTATTCAATGCCAGAAATTAAACATTAGACCCAAAGATTATGTTCAACTTCTGCCCCAAAGAATTTACCATCTTAACTGGCAGTTGAGGAAACTGTTGCTGCTGAGGGCGGGAGAGAAATTGTCAGAATATGAGAAACATCATTTAATGAGCTGTGTAAAATACAAAGAGAGAACGGTGCCAGCATGCTGGCTAACATGGAAAACCATCCGCTGTGCAGAGAGAGCAATAGCAGCCAGCTTATAGAGCATTTCCTGTGGTCGCATGAGCATGTGTTACCCCTTTATTGCACATCAGGCCATCTCTTCTCAGCTTGTCACTAATTCCTAGACAATGCCTTGCTCTTCGGTTATTATTGCTAAAATGACAGCTGGTATGAAACTATGAAGCTGAACAACAGTTAAAACTGTGGCCAAAGACCACTGAGGATACTGTCGTTGGGCAGGAAAAATTTGACCACTTTTTTTTTAATATCCAAAATACATCTACCCACAAAATACTTTCTACATTACAAAGGAAAATTCAGTTATGTAACTGGGATAGCTTTCCTTTGCCAAGGATTTGCAAAGCAGTATTGAGTTCAGTACAGACATAAATTTGGGGCCAAAGACCTACGCAGTGAAATTCTTTGCTACTGCTGAGCATTTGTTTTCTCTGTAGAGTCCATTCTGATCAGCTGTCAAATGATGAATGAATAGAAAGCAGCATTACTTTTATACAATGTTGATTTGAAATGGACTAATCATGTATGTTGCTTATGCTTGTGGAGTAAATTGCTTATGAATTGTTCTCCTGGCCTGAGACCAAGTAAAATGTGAATATTTAATCAATTGAAATGTTTTCTTATGCTGGAAATATTTTGGCTCTTGCTAATATCTGGATAATCTAGGCTTTTTGTTTTTCTCCAAGAGAGGCCTTAATTTCTTTCAATTCTGTGCCAGTTGGTTGTTACATAGTTAATATGAGTCCATAAATATCTATTTGGCATTAATAGTTAGTTCTACATGCATGAATTTTGCAAAGGAAGTAGCATGTTTAATTTTAAGCTTGATTCGTTAACTTCTTAGTGATGAAACGTGTGAGAAGAGGAAATTTCAATCTGCACGTGAGAAATGTGGATCCCACTTCAGAATACACAGACTGCATCCATCCGAAGCCCCAGAAAATAAAGGAGAGCGAGAGCGTGTTCTTAACAGTCACTCAGATGCCTTAGATTCATAAAATTAAAACCTCAGTAGAAAATGAGTAGTCTCTTTCAAAAGCTTCTGCTTCACAGCTGGTTTGCATTAGTTGCAGTCTAAAACTGTGGCAGTAAAGCTGTGCTCCACACCGTGGTGAGTTCAGCAGGGAGAGGCCTCTCTTCAGGAGGGGTCTGACCTCACTTTTTACAGTGTAAATACAAGGTTCCTCAGAATAACAGCAGTCTCCCTTTCAAAGATTTTTAAACACCAGGGGCTGACCATGCTACATTTACTGTGTTTTAAAATGACCTATCTTACTAGAGAGGAAGTCAAAGGGAGAGGCAAAGGTGTTGACAGTGATGCACTGTAAGCTACAGCAATCTGTACTACTGCTACCCAAGGAGAAAGTCCCGCTTTAACTTTTCCCATTTCCCATCTTTGAGGTCATTACTAAACAAGGAGGGACTTGGGAAGAGGACATGCTATTGGAAGGATCATCCACCAGGGTGGATTGTCCTGAAGCCAGGGTTAGCAAATGTGTGTTTCTAGGAGACAAATTAACTGACAAATCATCTGTAACTGCTGCTCTGTCTGGACTCATCAGGAGTTTATTGTCAGTGTCCTTGTCCCTGAGGAACACCAGGATTTGCAGTAAGGCTTAAAGCTTGTGTGGGGACACAGGTTCTCGTGGCTGAAAAGCACCCATGGAAGTAATGGCAAAATGATGTTAACTGAAGATATGATGGTGGTACAGCCATAACCAGGAATCGTTTCTGAGACAGCATTTATTTCAGAGGTGAATTTTATTTTCATGGCTTTTGTAGGACATAAAAGTAGAAATAGACCAAGCCAATACAAAAACAAACCAAAAAAAACCCAACTGTAGGATGGTGTCATCTTGGGGAATTATTAATTTGGTCTTGTTTATTCAGCTTATAGTGCAGTTGCCATAAAATATGCTAAAATGTTATAGATGCTTCACTGAATAATTGATTCAGTATACCAAATAATGTTTTCTTGAAAATATCTAGAAGGCAATAGAAGAGCTAGTGTTAAATTACATATAAAGAAACATCATACCTGCATAATCAAGCGCTTGAAAGTTAGGAAACATAGATTCATGATGCTGTTTGGTTGGTACTGCTTTCAGTTGTATCTCATGTACAGGCACTGTGTGAGGTAATGCTGTGGTGGAAAAAGTAGAACTCAGTCATACGATCAAACACAATGATGATGTTTGCAGACAAATAAGGTCTGACCCTGCTTCAGTTAGCACAGGCTGTGCAACTCAGGAGTTTCTTAACTGCTGTGCTGGCATCGGATAATGCCCTTGCATGGGCTTTTTTATATGTCATTTGGATGCACTTTGTATTGGCAGGGTTTAAACAATGAAACTTCTGCATGACAGTACTTTGACCTCTAGAACTATGAGAATACCTGTACTGTCTGAAGAAGAGTCAATTGCCAGTTATTAAAGATAAAAAGGGGGGAATATAACCTTATCTTAGTCTGTAACTGGCAGATTAATTGAAGTGGAAGAGGCAGTACCAGGGTAAAGATCACTCTGCTTTTATCCTGTTTCTTACCCTTTTCTCTGAGCATTCCCTGTTGGCCTTTGCGGTATTTTTCCCTGGAGGCACTTCAGTGCTGAAGCAGTGCATAGAGGGGCTGAAAAAGTCTTGGGGCTGATGCCTGGCTCTAGAGTGTTCAGTTGAGAGCTACCATGATCCTGAGTAATGGTCAAAGAATGGACACACGCTGCCCAGCTTGCTTTTTTCTTTTCCATAGGTGTTTAGAGATTTGCTTTGCTCCAGGGGAAAGGAATTGCTAAGTACATGGCTATGCTCATAGGCTGGAGATTTATCCCCAACTGCACGACAGCAGATGTTATAGGGCTAGCTAGATTTTAATGCTGAACTGGAAAGTGGAATCTTGTAGCCACTAAACAGCACAGGAGGTGGCAAATCTGGCTTGCTTTTATCAAGTCTTGTTATCTGTCAGTAGAGGATTGCATACAGGATGAAACTGCAGCTGGAGGAATCTTTAATCTCTGGTGTTCACATAGTGACCCAAATAAAGTCAGTTTTGCTGGTTGGTTTTTTGAAAAGGAAAGGCACAGTGTACAATGTTGTTGTAAGGATGTTCACTTTTTAGCCCAAAACATTTGATTTGTTTTTGAAGACAATCTGGTGTCATTTCCTTCCACAGCTGCGGCATCATTTGATGGGATTGGTTAAAAGGAACATTTTCTCAAAATATGATAAAATGTAATTGTTTTGCCACAGTTCAAATCCTGAAAATAAATATAAACCATCCCAGCACTTTCAACACCGTCGTTGAGCTGGATTGAGCTGTACAGGTGACCAGGCTCAAAAGGATGGTAAAAGCCAGGCCCTTAAAACTGCTCCGGTCATCACTTATTAAAGCTCTTTGAGGCTCTACTGATTGAGTACTCCCAGAAGCAGGCAGGGGAAGAGCTTTGACTGAGAAAAACTGTACCCTGAAATGTGCTTTATATCACCATGGAAAGTGCCCTGAAACACCTGGTCAGGCCAGCAGGACTGGATGGGATTGTACTGGGAGACAAATATATTTTAAACGGGTTGCACGTCTGAGAGTGTTATCTGCAGGAGGTGTTCTTATGCCTCTGGGAGCACTGTCCTTTAATAGATACGCCTGAGATCAAGTGCTATAACATTGCAGAATCATGCTTTTCATCTAGGTTAATATAGTGTGCTCTTCCCTATACTGTCTGAGCCCTTCCAGACAGAAACACAAGACTGGTTTTGGGGAAGGTTTCATTATGTCTAATAGCAAACAGTTGAGCAATATGCTGCTAAGTACATATGGGTTGAGTTTTTTTTCTCTTTTAACAGGTCAGGTAGTCTTGAAATACCGCCACAGCTGACAGCCATGCAACATTTTATGAGCTTTCTTGCCCAATAAACGCAGGCAGATGTTGTAGGATTTGGAACCTTACAAGGCACTGGAGTATAGCTGGTGGGAGGTAATTTTGATGAGTGCTTAACCTCTCACTAAAAAAGTAGCAGCTTGGAGAAGGCAGTATTTACTGCAGGAAACATTAGCTTGTCAAAGAGCTGAAGCATTGCAAAGAACCTTTCTGAATGACCATGCAAGTCTTCAGCCAGATGTTCTTCGTAGCAGAGAGTAATGCACACTCTGCTGGGAGTTAGACTGAGGCCTTTCCTTGCATCACTTACAGTCAGCATTGTTTCCTGTAGGAAAACAGCTTGCTGATGTAAGAATACACAAGCCATTATACGCAAGCTTGTAAAATACCATGCAATTCAGCTGAACCCCATAGGCAGTTATTTTAGTAGTGCTAAGTGATCAAATAATCCTTTGAGAGAACTCTCCCTGGAACCAGCGTGTGATTCATCTAACAGTAAGAGGAACTGCTTGGATCTGAGCTTTGTTGTTCTATTTCAAGCATACTCAGAAGTGCCCATGGAAGCCACCCTCTGAACACCTTCATTTCAGTCCAGTGTTCCCTCTTTTGAGTGTTCATGGACTCAAAATTGCTGGCTACTCAGAGAGCTGTGAGAAATGCACTTCTGTCTACCTGTGTTGAAGCTGGCTATTTCCTCCTTGGATTGTCGAGTATTTCATTGAATACTGAAAGTGCAAGCCATCTTTTCTCCTAAATATAGCAGCTTATTCTGTTTTGTGGAGTACGAGAGACTTGGAGAACACATCCTTGATGTCAGGGCTCCACTGACCTGTGAAATGCAAGAACACAAACCTGATTTTCAACTATACCACAGGCCCATCCTGTCTCTAATCACATCTCCTCGAGACATCAGTGTTCCTATGTTGTACTCGGTATTCGTAAACTGAAAGAAAACTTTTTTTAGCAATGCCAGAGCTTAGTTATGAAGATACTGAAAATAACCATGAATATTCCCTGTGTTTATTTACTTGCTCCTACCTGGAAAGGAGAAGAAATGTAGCCCGTTACTGCAGTGGCTAAAAAACAGAAAGGGAGAAACTGAGAGGAAGAAGCTGGCATGAAAATTTTTGCAGGAGCACGGTGCAGATCACACACCATTAAAATTATCATTGAGTATGGCATAGATTTTAAAATACTTGAATTAAAATGAGAATGAGGGGAAAATAGCAAATGAAATCCATCTGTATGACAACAGGAATATACCATCCATCAGCTCACAAAGAGTTTCTCTATACGTACAGGGAAGGGCCACATCTACTTACCAAGCAGAAGTTGTGGCACTGAATATGTACAACACATGCACGGCTTTTATGCGGTGTCTTTTCATGCAAGTGTTTTCATGATATACATACTTTACAGGAACATTTACAGTATCATACATCTGAAGAGCTATTCTATTTTAGAGTCCAGATTGTTTTATTACCAGCTAAATGTTCTTTAAGCTACCTGTGAATGAGGGCATTGTGACATTTAGCAACTGGTTTGATTGAACACAGATGTGAACCATATTCCATATGGAGAAGATCCAAAGGGAGAGATCCTAGGCTTGTTTCTGATTTGCAAGTAGGAGTTTGAATGCAATTACTTGAGCTACCAAGATAGATGGAAACAAATCGGTTGCTCTCACATCTACAGTATTGCAAGTGTAAATTTGGCTACAGTTCTAGATAGTGCACTGTCTTCAGAGGTCAGGAAAGAAAGCCAATATATGTGAAAGGCAAAAGTCCGTGGAAATGGGCAGTATCCACTAAAACATGGGAGGGGGCCAGGCATTCCTTTACAGTGCTTACCAAGAGGCTCCCTAGGCATGCCCCATTCTATGTAAGCGCCACTTCTAATGTTATTACAATCTGTCTCTGAATATTACAAGAAATGCTATTATCTGGGAAAGCATTTGAGGGAAAAAAAATGGTTACACGGCGAACAGGGCTAAACTGATGATGCCAGTATGCAAGGTCTGTGGATAATTTTCTAGCATTTCTTGAGTATAAAATTTACTGAAGCAAAACTGAAATTGGTAGAATTAATTTTATTACAGAAATGTTTATTTCCTATCAACAACTTAGGGAGGAAAGGCAAACATTTGGTGACAGGTCTGGTACATGTTCTGACCTGCTGAGTTCTATGAGGCTGCTCACAGAAACTGTAATTAGCAGCCCTCATGCTCTGCTCAAAAAGAGAGAGGATTTATCCTTGTCTCTGTTGCCTGTGGTGCTTGTTTGTTTTCCTTCCATTTGAGCAGATTGTGCATCATTGAAAATGTGGTCTCTCCAGTCTAGCCTGTAAGGTGAAAGAGGGACCGAGCTGTAGTAGTCCCCATGAGACGGCTCTAGTCCCCAAGGCAAAGGTTGATGTTGAAATGAAAATTTTTGGAACCTGAATCTTCAAGGACTTTTTTTAATTCAGGTAATTGGTTTATTTATTTTTTCTCCCAGGTTTTCATCTTTGTTCATCTGGGAAGAAATTCCAAGTTTTTACTAGCTTTGGTTGGTTGGTTGGTTGTCTCAAGTGTCCTTATCTGTACCTATTCTGCTGTAACAATACTTAGCTGCCAAGAGATAGTGAGCTTAGCAGCTCTTGAGGTATACCCCAGGGGAGAGTTGCATTCTCCAAATTCAGTGCTGTAGGGGCAGAAAAATGTAATTGTGTTTGATCTTCATTTAGACAAGCTATGCTCAAATGGTACTCCTTACTTTGTAAGGATACAATGACAGGAAAAAGTGAGACCGCAGCGACTGAAATCTTGTTCCCAGGCATGTTGAACTACAGGTTATATGAAATAACAGTCTTAAGCACTTTTCCAAGTATTTAAATATGCAGGTAAAGAAATTGGGAAGTTTAGTTTCTGTCTCTGCACCACAGTCCTTCCTTTTGAAAATCCCCTGGGCAGAGGGAGCAGACTGCAGCAGCCTGTAGGGACAACTCAAAGGTCAGTTGTCCTTCGACCTGGGGCAGCTCACCTAAAATGGTGAAAATATATTCTGCAAAGCCACCGTGTAAAATCGACCACGTAGGGTCTAGTCACAGTGTACTGTGGGAAGCTGTGGAGCGTGAGTCTTTCCCCATGTTCTCACGCCTACGTTTCTGCCCTCTTCTCACTGCATGCATACCTGCCCTGTGCGTGCATGGACACACTTGCATTGCACAGCTGGTACAAAGTTCCAAGTGAGTTCATTCCAATTGTGCAGATCTCTCCTTCTTTTTATAATTCTTGCTGATTGTTTGGAAACCAGGAAGCTCTGGTATCATGTGCAATAGCACAGCAATAAACATGTTCTCATCACAATTTACACATAGAGCGTGAGTCCCTCGAGGTAACTCATCCCCCTCTTGACAGCTTTAATAAAGGATGATGGATTGTTTCTAAATGACAGTTTAGGAAGATCAAAAATTCCCCCCTGTATTGTTTCGAGCTCTGGTGTACAAGAGCTGTTTTGTGTTCTGTGAAAGTTGTTTTTGCCTGTAAGCGCTGGGGCTCTATTACTTCCCTTCACAGTGGTGAGAAATGCTTAGTTACCACAGGAATATATTCATCCTGCTGCATACTCGTGACTTTTTGAAAAACTCTGTAGAAAAGCAAAGCCTAGTGTGGGCAGGAGGTGGGGGAAATGCCAATAGCTGAATGCGTTGCCACCTTTGGGATGCTTCTCTGGGCAGTCTCCCGGTACATGTTGTGGACCGGAGGAGGGATTGGATATTGCTCCACCCAGAGTAGCCTCTGAAGGGTGAATACCAGGAGGGAGGCATCACCTGAACCCACCTGCACTGGCTCAGCTCCTCAGCCAGCATATGCAGGGGGCAGACCTGAGGGTACCTGGCAGTCACCTCCACCCTCTTTTCCCCCTCTTTGTCCTTTTTAAAGACTATGTGTGGCAGCAAATCAGTTCTCAGAAGGCAGAGTCCTCCCTCTTACTTCTTTTTCGAATGACATGTATTTCTTAGTGCTTGTGCTTTGTAGCTGCACTTGGAAAACTGGAGTTTGTTCAGCTGTCCATTCCCTAGCTAATCTGGCATCTTAAAATAAAAATAAGCAAGTGGATCTTTGGAGAAAGGTTGCCATACGAAGACATGCAGAGAGTCATATGGTTAAAACAGCACTGCTCAAAGTCATTCACATGGTAAGAAACCAGATAAGAAAATAAGGCTGAGTACCTTATCAGCCTATATTGCAGCCTATATTTGTCAAGATTTGTGATACACATTTTTCTAGGGAGATGGCACTTTACTTGTTGGAAATTATTTGTGTTAAGACATCCTGTTCCTTTGATGGCTGGTGTGTTATATGACTGTGGTATTCTTTCCCTTAGGCACCACAGGGATTTACCAGGGAGCCAATAGCCTGACAAATTCTGCAGGATTCAGTGCTGTGCATCAGGTATGGTTCAGCATTTATTGTTGGCAACCTTGCCACTTATTTTAAACACTTGGAAGATTGGTAGATTGGAGAGATCATTCTGCTGTTTACATACATTTAAGGAAGTACTGCCATATGTTTTGGATAACAACATTCTGCTTTACTCCTGTGGCCTGTCCATTTTCTGGACTTCTAATTATCTGGATTAATTTTAAGATGTGTGTATCAATACATGCACTTGCACCCAGTGTAGTCCTTGCAGGAGGAGGATGCCCCAGCACCCTCTGCCATGCTGCTGTAGCAGTGCCAAGAGTTTAATTATACCTCTGCCATCTTACAACTTTCAGATGTTTTCCAACCTCAACAGAGAGCTCCGCTTATAGGATCCTGTCATCTGCTGTCTTGGAACTATGTAATAAATACGAATAGTTTGAAAGAGACATTGGCAGGCCCTGATGAATATTGAGCCATCTGAGCTGTCTATGCCCTTCCTTCTTTGAGAATACACCTGTCTGTGGGCTTCATGCTTCAGATACCGTGATAAATGCATGTGTATAAATAAACAGCATGCATATAAGCACAAGACAGATGTTTTTCAGTAGCAAATGGCTCCTTTTGATTGGAGCAAACAAATGAGTATGCTGTCCCAGAAACTGTGTTTTAGTTGGACAGTACTTTCAATTCCTTGTTTGTAAGGTAATTGTTGATTTATAATTTTAACCACAATAGTGGACAATATCTTTATTACTTCAGTTTTGGCTAAAAACATCAGCGTTTGTACATTTGATTGAAGCATGGAGGTTACCTAAAAAGAGGAAAAATAATTGGGCTGTTTTCATTATTTTGTGATATTCTTTAAGAGAAAACAATGAAATCCTGTCATTTCATTTTCAGTTTAATTGTTACGACAACCTGAGCCTTTGCTCTTGAGAACTCCCTGGTGACTCAAAGTTAATGAAATAGCTGTGTCATAGACAGAGATGTAAGCTGTTAAGGAGAAAGTGCTTCTAGTCTTTCTAAAGACTATTTATTATTTAATTTTCTTTTATACCAGAGACTAATTAGCATTTCTGAGGAAATAAAAAACTTTTGCTGAAAGAAAATCCCTAGAGCATGAATACAGTTCTCTCTGAAAAAGCAAATAGATGGACCAGACCAGGAGTTGCAATTAAAATGAAAAGAAACAAATTATCCTCTCATGTTTTAATTGTCCAGAGAGAAGTTTTATAATCTACTGCGCTGTCCTGCTTCGTACCAAAAAAAGTGTGTGTGTGGGTATAGTATGAAGTTTGTTTGGGAGCCTTAAAATCAAGACAAATGGTTTTGTGATACCTCAGCCCCAAGGTCGCTCCACCTCATATTTTAGTTCATTTTCTGTAGGTAGGGAAGATCACTCAGGCATTTAGTTATTGCTGAGATAGTTTGGACAATCTCAACTGTGAACATTTGTGCAAAACAATTGTTACTTTTTTTCCCTTTGTTTTTGTAACCTATTCTAACAGCTGATCAGAAAAATTTGCTAATCATGGGAAAACGCAGCCTGTTTTTCTCCTTCCCTCACCCAACTATTCATTCTGTTCTTATGACTTCTGAAATTGTGTTGTTTACAGAGACCATCTGTAAACAACATTCCATCATGGCCCTTATCAAAAGGCTGCCCTATTTCACTCCTATATAAAAATGTTGAACTCTGTAATACAAAATGTGTCACTACTGATAACTAAACGCCTATAGAGAAAGCGGAATTTGCCTGATTTCAAACCTCTTATTGACTAGTTGATCCTAATAAAATAGGAGTGTATTTGGGAGAAGCAGAAATGTAATTTTGTAAGTGAATGAAACATGGTTCTTTAGTGAAACATTTGTGAGCCATGAGTTGCTTCATGTGTAGATAATACTGTCTTTGTGGTGCTTTATTCATTTATAAAATAAAACCTGATGCACAGAAGTTAGATGTTTCTTTTTTCCTCAAAGGAATATTCATCATATCCAAGCTTTCCTCAAAGCCAGTACTCACAGTATTACAGCTCCTCCTACAACTCTCCATACGTGCCTGCAAACAGCATCAGCCCCTCAGCCATCCCAACCTCCACTTACTCGCTGCAGGAGTCTTCTCACAACATCACCAGTCAGAGCACAGAATCACTGTCTGGTAGGTGCATCTATTCTGTTTTCAGTTTGGCAGTCTCAGCCACCTGTAGACATAAACACTATAACCTTGTCGTTGGAATTTCTTAAAATACATATATCTACACAGACAAATTATGTTTCCTTACACTTAACAGTTCTGCCTCCACAGTGCAATGCAGAGTTTGGGCAAGCAATTAGAACATCTAAGCTCTGTAAAAACAGAGTAAACTCATTAGTATGTGAGGTTTTATCTCCTGTAAAGGTAGTACAGAAAGATAAAACAATTGCATACAAAACCCAGATCAGTACTGAGGGCTAATGGGGGTAGCAGTGGGTTCCAAACAGCCAGCCATGCTCTGGTAGAATAGCATGACTCTCTCTCTGATGACATTTTAGCCCACATCTCTGTCAAGGTTTGTATTCACCTCTGGCAACAACATGCAATATATGCATTCATAAATAAGTACATTGAGAGACAATCCCTCTTTAGAAGATCAACACAAACTGCTTGTCTAAGTTGAAAGTTCAAGATGAATTCCACACAAAAAGTCTTCAGAATTTGTGGCCCATCTTTAAGGGCTTAATTTTTCAAGTCTCAAAGCTTAAATGGTTTATGGAATTACTGACGGATTATGATTCTCCAATGTACTGTTCGAGTACAATCTTCAGATATCACTTCCCTAATAAAGTTTTCATTGGCATGCAATAACATTTATATAAAACACCACATAATTTGTGGATGATCACAGTATACACCCATTGTAGGGCTGCTGAATTACGAAACAAATATGAACATCTGTGGTTGCTCTAAAAGAAAAATAAACTAATATTGGTTTTGTTAAAAGAAGTGATCACAGATTGCCCTAAAAGCAGTTGGACGATTTTCTGCTCCTTAGATCTTATCTCAGTCTTTTTGAGAAAGGGTGATTTCAAAAAGGCTTTATAGGCACAATCCAAGCTTCTCTGAAGAAGAATATGGTTATTCTAGGAAGCTGGAGAGGCCACATCTTAGCAAGGTGAAAAGAAAAATGTGTTTGGAAAGGA
This sequence comes from Nycticryphes semicollaris, assembly GCA_013400055.1. Taxonomy (NCBI): domain Eukaryota; kingdom Metazoa; phylum Chordata; class Aves; order Charadriiformes; family Rostratulidae; genus Nycticryphes; species Nycticryphes semicollaris. Next base: position 832,711 of record VXBJ01001437.1, on the reverse strand, counting down.
TTTGTAATGTAAGGTAAGTGAAATCCAGACAGGTTTATGAAACTCAAGCCAATCAAAACAGATACTTTATACAGGGAAGTTCACCTTTGACTGTCTCTTTTCAGTTATTTCTAAAATACTACCCTCGGTGAAACAGAATATGGCTAAACAGGCTAGTTCTGTATTTTTTAATAGAAGTTGATGTTGGAAGTATATTTTTAATCATGAGCATTCATCAAAATTTTCAAAAAAAGTTTTTTTCAGAAGTGAATTGGTCTTCATTTCCTTTTCCATTACCTTTCTCATTTTTCTCATGAAAAGCACAGGGAGAGTAAAATTCAAAAAGCTATTTTTTTCAGTGAAAAATGTGATAAAGTTTTTGAAGTGACGTGCCCGTTTTTAAATGTTACATATACAGTGATTTTTGGTGATTTTTGAAATCGTTTTAACAAATCTTAGGAGTTAAAAGTTATTTCTCTAATCATGTCAGCTATTGACATGAAAAGAGTAAGACTTTCTGATGGTGTTTTCACGATGTTTCTGGTGCTCTCCATTAAAAGGTTTCATGCTTTAATTACAATGATAGAGTACAAAATTTAAGTTTACAATGGAATTTCTTTTTTTCATATTAGGGGAATATTCATCAACACCAGCAAAAGATACAGAAACAGACAGACATCACAGAGGTTCAGATGGCAAGGTACGAGCCCGGTCAAAAAGAAGCAACGACCCTTCCCCGACTGCTGACAGTGAGATTGAGGTAATAATTTTAATTTATATTCCTTTAGTAAATCCAGCAAAGATAAACAGTTGCATCTATTAGCAAATCCCACCATCACACTAGTGAGTGGTAAGAGCCGGAATAAAAGCAGTGATATAACTGGAGATCTGGGTAGTCAAAATAACTCTGCAATTTCTGTATTGTTGGCATATCAAACTATTCTTTTTATGTACTTTTTATTTTCCTTTCACCTTTTTATAAGTCTGCTGTTTTGTTCCCCTGAGTTGACATTCAACAGGGGATTATCTGTGCCTGTCAGGAGAGCAAACTCTCAGGATGACCAGCACACATATAGTTCCAAAATTCCTGTTTCATTTTGCATGCTTTCACAAAGCATCTACAGTCAGTGCTCCAAATGGGTTTGAGATCTTAAAAAGCTCTAGTCCAACAGGACATATTTCCTGACTGAACAAATTCTTGCAATTGCTTAATATGTATTTCTTTTTTCCTCCCTGTCTGTCATCACAGCGTGTGTTTGTGTGGGATTTGGATGAGACGATAATTATTTTTCACTCCTTACTCACGGGAACCTTTGCATCCAGATATGGGAAGGTAAAATTTAATTTTTTTAACATTACTGCTTGTCCAGCCAAATTACATCGGGAACTGTGGGGGCAGCTAATGAGATGTCTTTTCAAACAGATGCTGCCTATTTCATTCAGACACATTTGTATAAATATGTCCTGTGGCATTTCCTTCTAACATGTGAAAATTTAATTTACCTCCCTTTCATGTTGCAAGTAGCCCCTTGTTTTTCAAAAGCTTGTATTGTTCAGCTGCTGCTAGATAGCACATTGGGATGGTATTCAATGTCTGTCTCCTGATCAAGCTGCCAGACGGCATTAACTCTAGCCTGAATGAGGTAACACATTTTTTCAGAAAGGTGTTTTCTTAGAAATCTCAGACAACTTTTTAAGAGAGATTTTGTGCTGATCAGTCTAGGTTGCCATGAAGAATACGGGCTCTTATTCCCATGGAGGAGGATGCTGAAGCTTACTTTGTTAAGGGGTTTTAGGAATCACATATTTAGCTATCCATAATTTAGATACCCTTTTGAAATGCAGGCAGTTCTATTTTTTAGGTAACTCTGTGGCTAAGCAGACTGAACTTGGCTGCTAAGGAGAAAATGCTGGCTCTTGGATTTAGTGCCATGTGCTTAAATTTCTTCCTAAGGCAGCTTTTTATGATAAACACTTAAAGTCGCTTTGAATTACAGAATGTCAAACACTTTTAAATGGGTAGGAAAAAAGACAATATCATTGCCTAATTAAAGGTGGATGACCTAGTTGGCAGCTGTTTCCACACATGGCTTTGAACAGGCAGCTTCATCAGGAGACTGGAAAATAACCTTGCTTCTCTCTAGAAAGCAGAAATATGATTTGACATCATTTCATGGCTTTACCAGCTGTACTTGTTTTACGATAGTTATAACAAGCTGAATGTGTAATTAGTAAGATAGATTTATTGTTCGCTGTTAGATGTGCACAGTTGTAAGGGATATAAAATGGTGTTTGTGGTGTGGAAGTCTACTGCAGCACTTGGAATGCTGCTAACACTTCTAACAGCACCCTCTGAAAACCAAAGCACGTGTTTCCAAGCAGGGATTTATTCAGACCCATGTTGTACAAGGTAATTGAAGCGGTTACTTTTCCCAGGGACCGTAATGAAGGAGGCAGTCTGAGGCATACATGTGTTAGCTCAAGCCTACTGCCTGCAAAACATAGAAAGAATTAGGCAGGATCAGGAAACATAAACTTATGGTGTGTAGGTCTGCTATGTGGTCGTGCTTAGCACTGGGTAGGGGCTGCAGTATGCATATGGAGCATTCCCTTAATGGACTGATTTTGTCTTAGTGTAAAACCTCTGATGCCTTCATCAACTGTCTCCTGCACAAGTTTAGAGGGTGTGGGGTTGGGATCTGCTTCACGGGGGGCAGATGGTGATGGACCAAGCCATATGACAGGCCCATAGAGGTGAGAAGCCCTGACACTGCAGTACCTGTGAGCTCTTGGTGATGGGCTGCCATCTCTAGAGCAGCTCCTGTAGGAATGAAGTGGGGTCAGGGAGCGGAGCCAGAAAGGGTTTAGCAAAAGTACTCAGCAGTGGCTGAGCTGTGCCCATCGGCTGTGAGAGCGGAGTTAGGCCAAGACAGGGCACTCATGAGCAGCAGCCTGCAAACAGCACCGGAGAGAGAAGAAAAGAGGAAAATGGAAACTCAGGGGAATTGTCTGCTTTGGAATGCCTTTAAAGATACAAAATTACAAACTTCTGTTGTCTGTTTCCTTTATACAAATGTAAAGAATCATACAAACAGCAATATTTTTGGGGAATGAATGAATCACCTTTTCTTTCAAGTTACAACAGGCTCCTTGAGAAACTTCTCTAGAATGACTTTTTTTGTAGTTCTTCAGTTGTTTCGTCGGTATTAAATTCCTCATTATTTTTAAGGGAAATGATTGTGTTATAAAAGTATTATAGGCTAACTGCTTGATCCAAAGACAACCAGAGACTTTAGTGGGCTTTGGAGCAGATCTTAAACCAAGAGGGGAATACAGCCCAGTCAGACAGCCTGTCCTGGGAACTGTTAAATAGTAACACAATTCAAAAATGTTTTAAGTGAGCTGAACTATCAAGTGCAAGAGAAAGAGTGAGCCAGAGGTTAATAGAGTTTCAGAATCTCTTACTTGAATAATGTAGGAAGTGCTAAGCTCAAAGTAAATTAAGTATTAAGGCCTAAAATTCTTACTTTTATCCATAATTGATCATAAAAGGTTCGTGTGCCTGTAATTAGACATGCACATGCTTTGAATTATCTCTCACACATGGAAGTCTTGGTTCTGTAGGTCTTCCTCCAGAAAAAGTGTCAGTTTATATGTTCTTCACCATTCCCCTGACCAACATTAATGTCCCACTATCATCCTGTTTGTTGAACTGTTAAAGCTGCTGTGCAGCTCCACAAAGAATCAGACTATGAAGTTGATCAAGCTGAAGAATAACACCTCTTTCTTGGGTGATTTTTCTGGGAAGAGGGGAGGAGGAACATCAACCATAGCTTCAGAGATTTGGGTCTAAACTCTTGTAGTTTTTAGCTACAAATTCTCAAATGGTTCCGTGTGTTCTTCCTTGATTGATGGCAGCAATAGGGAACTGTCAAAAAAAAAAAATCTGATTTCCAGAAAAAAAAAGGGGAAAAAAGAGGGGGAAGAATTCACGAAAAGAATTATTGGTAGTAGTCATAGTGTTAATGATTAAAGACTTCAGTGTATGTTTTCTGATCTGATTTCATGTGAAAATTCTTTGTTTGGTTTCAATGGGGAACCTCTGTTGTCCTTGCCATAGATATGGGCTCCTCAGAGCTTGGACAGTTCATCTCAGGCATTTACAAAATAATAGAAGTTAAGACACAAAGAACCCAAGGCTGAAATCATGAATGAATAGCGCAGCCTAGGCTGCTCCTTTTTCATCCCTTCTGCCCAAACTCTTTGCTCCATTCCATGTATTGCACAGTCATCAGACATTTGGTCTTAATGTCTTTACCATACCTTCACTGTAGTATAACCTTTATAGTGGCAGTCAGAGTGGCCTGCAAATTTACATTTCCTTTTGCTTTCTTCCCATGGTTGAATGGATGCATACCTGCACAAACATACGGAGTCACGGTCTAAGTGATGGGGGCAGCAAAGCCCGAGGAAATCTCTCCACCCTTTTGTTTCTCAGCAGGAGGTTCTGTGACAAAGAAAAGGGGGAAAAAAAAAAAAGTTCCATGGCCAGTTACCCCTGGATATTATGTTCAGGAGGGTTTAGAAACCTGTTCTACAGGCTTGTGATCACTGTATGGGTGCAGAATATTTACCATGTGCCTAGAGACCACAACAGATGTAGACCATCATTTTAGCATAATGTGCTGTCCACCTAGCCCTTTTAAATCCCTTCAGGCCTGTATAGGAGAGTTCCCAGTCAACGGGAAGATGGCTGCAGTCTTTACCGTGTCTGCAAAGATCTGCCCGACAATTCACTGGCTAAACATAATGGGAAAACTGGGTCAAAATCCATTCTAGTGCTGTCATGTGAGTTAGGGAAAAGTCAAAGTGCTTTGGCCATTTGTTTGAAGCAGCTAGGCACAATACAGAAAGACTCTTTTGGTGGTACTAATTCAGACACAATAAAAAGACACGCTCCTGTGCCAATACACGTTATTTGCAAGCTTGTTCCATAATGTGTATTGTCAAAGCATTAAAAAAGCCATTTGTAGATTCATTCTCACACCTTTCAAGCGACAAATATCAAGAAAAAAGGGGGCACTAGGTGCATTGTTTTTGTATTGGTCCCAGAATGTGTATTCTTGCTCTATGTTAGTACGCTCCTTGGGATTTTAGTGTCAAAATGAACTGTGAGTAAAGTAAAATTTGCAGTTAAAATTCATATTTACATGCAAGTTATTCAGAAATCCTAAAACCAAATGGAAAGGATGTTATTTTAGCACTGATTTAAGGAACTTAATACATAGGACAGCCTAAATTCTTGAATTGTGTTGGATCTTTATCAGCACTTTGATGATGTCTGCTGATACCTGGGAACTATGATCTATAAAATTCCCTGTAAGACGCATAGCAATTTCTGAGATTGTTCAGCATTTTAAATTGGCTTGAATTAAGAAAAACATACTGCAAATAATAATAGAGCACATTACCTCCCAGTTTTATATCAGCGTTGTACAAATTCTTATTCTAGATTTTAGTTAACTTTAAGTGAAAGGTGTTTAGACACTGTGTCCCTGTGAGCCTGGACTATGTGGTGGCTTTACCTGGAGTGGCCGCTCTGGCTGCTTTCAGTGAGGACTTGCAGTTTGCCTCATGGTGCCTTGATTGATGTAGAGGCTGTTTTTTCTATGATAGCCATATTTCTCTTACTGCTTTTGCATTTCAGAAGTGACAACATGAGGTTTATCCAATGTGTAAGCATACAAGTGTCAGTGAGATAGAAACAGGGCATGCACTCAAGTTTTCAGCTTGTGTGAATGTGGGCTCTGCCTCTCTGGTGAGGGCCTTGCAGTGGCACAGGTATGTGAAGGACTTGGAGAGAGGACTCAGGACCTTTGGGGCAGAGTCACTAAGGTTGCTGCTTACTCCAGTGGAGGACAGGACATAAAGGTTTCAAGCAAATGTCATAGTTGTTGTATGGTGGCTGTCTTTGAACTGGACTGTCTTGTTCTCACCAGAAATGATGTTGTGGATCGAAGAAACCTTATTCTTCAAAATTTGCACTGGTAGTTATATGTTCTTACAAAGGTTCTCCTTTAAATGAATTATAATTTCCATTTAAAAAAAAAAACCACGTTCATTGAAAAGTTCCTGCAAGGCTGCACTTGAGATCCTTGTAAACCTTGTTGATTTTTGTTGATTCTTTTTTTTTCCTCCTTTCATTGAATGCTTCAAGTAGCTCGAGCTTTTTCTCTGCTTTGTTCTCTTGCAGGACCCTAAAGCCAGGACCTGATTGAAATACCATAGGGATTTAATCAAATCTGATGGTGATTCATGCTTCTAATGGCCAAATCTGTCCTTTACTACTTTACAAACTGAGAAGGAATAAAACCCCATTTTATTGCTCGGCTGTTAAAAACTATTTGTAGAAGTTGCTAAGGTTCAAATCAAAAGCGCCCTCCCTTGAGAACTATTAGTTAATTCTAAGTGCCATGGCGTCGCTTTTTTTCTTCTTCTCTCGCTTGAGATGTGGCCTTATATCACTACCGCTGTTCAAACATCTGAGAGTTTTCCATTCCTTTGACAAACATGAGCCAAAGTGCTTAAGGACATCTGTTTATTTTATTTCTTTAATGAGAAAACCTTCCAATTTCTTACTGGCTCAGCTGTGTTTATTTACATTTTGTTAGTCATATGTGTGGGGCACCTTGGGACGTTAAAAACCTGCAGAGGCCTATGCTGAGGGCTGCTAGCAGGCATCCTGGTCAGGAAGGCAGAATAAGCTGTTCCTAAGGAAAACACAGTCCTTGGAACTCCATAAAATAGATTTTCAAAACAAATAGAGCCTAATTCACTCAGTAGATCATGGATTAAGTCAAGATGAATACAATTTGGAAAGGATTTTCTGAGGAAGTTGGAGATTTTTTTACCCACTGGAGGCTAAACCTTGTATTTAATGCCTTTTTAAGTTAAATTAAAAAAGCATTCAATCACTGCAGGTAATAAAAAAGTCTGTTACTTTAGACATGCTGCTATATCAATTATTAGTTCATTATTGGAGAGAAGGGAGTAAATAATTCCAGCCGTTTGATTATTTCAAATGTGTATTTCGGGAGCAAACATCTGTGTTTATCATCTGTAGTGGCTGATGAGAAGCAGCAGCAGAAACAGCAAAACCAGATCCACGGCAGTTTAGATGGTGGGCACGGGAGATGCTCTGTGCTCCTGTAGATGTAACCTCTTGTACTAGAGCTTAGGTGAGCAGAGGGTTTTCTAAGCAAAGTGCACACGCGGCATGTGGAAGTATTAAAGGATTATTTTTGACATAAAATATGTATCAGAAACAATGCTGGATTGTCAAACAAACTTGAGTAAAGGGTACCTGCTTTGCAGGCTCACTGAATCATGACTTGATTTTAAAGGGAAAAAAGTGTAAAAAAAAATCTAGAGACGTGACTTGTGTTAGGAATTTGCATGTGCAAAATATGCAGTTGTGCTGAGGATTACACACTGTGATGTGTTTCCAGCAAGCTCTCCAGTAGTTTGATACTTTTCACAGAGCTATCAAGGGCTTACACATAGAAATACAGTGATTTTCCTGTGAGGAGGGGGAGGGAATGAAGACTTACTTGGTTTAATTCCACTCCCTCTTTTGACATTTATGTCCTCTATAGTAAAAAGAAATTATTTGTAGATTTTGGTCATTAATTTTTTGTATTACTAAATAAAAATAATTTCCATTTGTTCTCAAGGATCATTGTCCAGGTTTCAACCTGTATTTAAGTACAGTAGTCTCAGAGGACTGGAATGTATTTCAGAACTCATGGGTTCAGATACTGGATAAATTAATGTAGTCATTACTGCTTGTCCCTAAGTATAGTTCATTTAGAGTGGGAGGAGAACCTTTCCAATCTCCATGTGCTCTTATATATGAGGATTTAGTGACTGACATGCCCATTTGCTTGTCGGAATAATTTCCAAGGTGTAATCCCCAACCATTTCTGAACAGATACATCCAGTAAAAAGAGAATCCTTCAGTAAATAATAAGCAATACTTTGGAAGTACCTTTCAAGTCACAGTAAGGGTGAATATAAGAAGGTGTCTGAAGAAGAGGGATTGAATTATATCTGCTTCCATCTAGCACGGACTTTACACAAGATGAAACTGTGATGACTATTCATTTAAATTAGGTCAACTTTCTAATAAACTTGGATATATCAATGTTTAGGTAAACCAGTATGTCTTCGTTCTGGGGGGAAAGGGGTCTAGAGCCTGAAAAGCTGAATGATTCTATTTGAGTAAGTGCAATCCTCTTTTAAAACGTCTGAAGTGTAGTCACTTAACTAAGTCACTTCTGAAAATGAGTTTCAGCTCCTGAGCCACTTTGGTTACTTAAAACAACTTTTCTCTCAAATACCCACTCTTTCACTTGAAAAGCTCTGAGAAGCTGGGTATGGCTGCAGCCTGTGTCTATTAAAAAGATAAATTTGCAAGCTAAGCTTCTTCAGTGTAGTAAAAGCTAAATGTGTTCTTTTCCTCAAAAAGACATGGACCTACTTGAACTCGAACGGATCCATATGGTTAATTTTCCATTGTTATGGGAAAGCCATGTTCATGTCTTAGTTTCTGATCAAGGTACAAAATGTTACAACCAAGGAATAATTATTCTCAGAGACTGTTTTTGTTCAAACATGTGGCCCAGGCATTTTTACCTTTGCTTTTTAAATTATTATTATAATTATTATTACTGTTTTTATACTACAACCAAGCTGGTCCATTTTCCAGGAGTTTCCAAGTAATTAAACCCAATTAAAACTATTAAATTCTTTCTTCTGGTGACAACTTCATTCTTAACAGCTAACCACAAGGAGAAGATTTAACTTAGCAAGCCCTTGATTGTATACTAATCCGTCTCTCACCTCTGGCTGACACCTGTGGCAGATAAACCCTATAGAATAGAAGTCTGATGAATACTCTTAATTAATACTTTCTTCCTTGTAGAAAAGTAATTATTTGCTCACGGCATAAACAGGTATTTGGCAGGGATTTAAAGAGTCTGATTAGTTTTAAATGCTAGGGCTTTATTTTGTTGGTTTTTTTTTTTTTTATTTTAAAGCTGTGGGGGGAGTCTGAATTCAAGATCCACACTCAGAAAGACTTTGTCCTAACATTTTGAATGTCGGCTTAATTGGCACATTGCTGAATAGAAGCAGAGTCAGACAACAAGCTGATTTGTTATCCGTCTCAAAGGAGCCAGCTTTGCCCCTTTGCTAATGGCCTGCAAGTCTGAACAGGGTACCTGTAAGGCAGAGGCTTGGAATGGGCTTTGGAGCCAGGATCGGAGGCGAGAGTGACTTGCACTTGAGAGATTGCCAGAGATAAGTCTGCTTTTCTCTTCCGTTCAAAATGACAGTGTACAAGAGGAGAGAGCTGGCTGTGGACATCCAGCCAACTGGATTAGTAGTAGCTGCAGGTGTTAACAAATACATGTCTTTTTAATGCATACTCCAGGGCAAGTATAAGCAGTTTATGAAAAATCAATCTCAGTGTTTCAGGAGAGCAGCGGTAAGAAGGTTTTAATACAGAGCCATTTGGGAGAGTGCTGATGGTGCAGTTTGCACCCTCAAACGGTGGCTTTTGTGTATGTAACACCAGCTGCCTTTTGTAGCGATGCAGGGCAATGCAGGCTTCTGTGTAGGTTATCTCCTGAAAAAGAGTCTAGGGACCTACATAGTGCATGCTGCAGCATACCTGCAGCTCTTCGTACCCACATTCGGTAGCTTAAAGCTAATTTGAGTATGCCTAGACATTCTGCATTCACTTTGCTTTAGTACAGACTGGTCAGAGCTTCACATGGGAGCGAGCTGACCTAACTTCCTATTTTAACCGATTGCTGTAATAGGGAAATACTTGTTACTCACCTCTGGTTTTTGTGAAAATCATCTTTAAGCAAAGACAGACTGACGGCTGTTCAGCAAACTCCTTTTAACTACCTTCTGTCATCCTGTAACTCAAAATGAGGGGACAAAAGGAAAACAGAAATTAATTTTAGGCAAGTTGTTATTAGCTTGGAGGACATGAGTGAACTCAAATTCTAATTTTAAAATGCAATTCACTTCAAATGTGCAGAACTAGTTGAAGGATTAGGAACAGTGCATGCAACCAGCCAACATCAAAGCAACAGAGAAAAAGCATCAGCTCGTGCCATTGGGTTATGAAGAAAAACATTCCTCTTGGTGAATGGACACTTTTGTCTTCTTCTGCAGCATGTCTACAGTTTTCTGTTGCACGTGTTTTTCACTAGTCAGACTGTCTGCTGAACAGGCAGCAAAATTAACCCAGAACAGGCAGTTATGGAGATAGCAGTGCATTATTTACAGTGGAAGTCACCTTGCTCGCATGGTGTGGCTGTTGTCAGCAGTAGGCAATAGCCCATCAGTCCTTAGCTGAAAGTCACAGCTCTGGCAGAAGCAGCAGAGAGACATGCCCAAGGATGCTCTTTAGGTCTAACAGTTTTTATCTAAAATCTTAAAAAGGGTTTATCTGACACTTTGTGTGCTTTGATACTTTATGAAGGAGTAGTAGGGAATAGGACCCTTTTACCTCTCAGTTCCTTGAAGATGTGCACTGAGCAGAAATGGACAGCTGTGAAATTACTACTCCTGGGAGAAGTAGAGTGGGAGTGAAGGGTGTGTTGAGGAGGGAGAATATAAGGCTTTTTGAGAATGAATACTTCAAAATGACCATTGCTCCCCTGGTCCTTATTTCCCACTGCCAGTGGAAACAATTCTGTTAAATTGTGTAGTGGAGAATCAGGAGTGCCTTGTCTGTCAGGTCCAAGCACTAGAGGGAAGCACCAAAAGTAATTTGTGGGGCTGTTTAATTTTGACCCTTAAGGAAGCTCCAACAGTGGTGCGTGGCAGAGGTGAGGCATATGGAGATACACTGTAGTGCTGGAGGTTTTATTTACAAAAGGAGTTTATTGCCTGTTCTCTGTCCCTGCCTCTTATTGTCCTTGATTGTGAAAGCATGACTCGTAGATTAGCAGAGGGGTTGGACCTTGCTCTTCTAAAGTTACTAAACAAGCACTCAGGGTTGAGTTTTTAGATTAATCTGTTTTCACTGTAAAAAGTGGTTCCTGGAGGAGATTTGATTTCAGGCTCTCTGTGATCCATTCTTCCTTGGGCTTCATGTGCATCGGAAAACACTGTCTAGATCTGTTACCCAGGAAGCTTGTTCCCAGGGCTCCAGGGTGCACGTTTGTTATGGAAGGACATGTTAGCAGGGATCATTGATATGAATGCAGCAACTTCACATTGCTCTGCTAAACTCACACTACTCTAACGTAGGCATTAGCAGTCCACCAGGGCATCCCCTGCAGCATAGAGATATCCTTTAGTGGAAAGGGATTTCTATACTTGGGAAGAGCTCTCCATTAAAAACTTAAGATTAATTTCATGCTTCTCTTCCAGATTATTTATACACTGTATAGAGAATTTGGACAACATGTTGGTTGATAGACTTGTCTCATTTGGTGCTTTTTGTCAGTCTGATTCTCTTGTTTTTCCATACTTGAATTGAAATCTGTAGAGACTGTGTCTTTCCTCTGTGTGGATACGACCTCTAGCACAGCGGCATTCCAGTCTGGGACTAGTGCTTCTAGATGCTACAGTAATGCAAATAAATAACTGTCAGTGGAACCCTGGCCTAGTGCCTCTAGACACCCGAATCATACTGGGAGTGCTGATTTGCCTTTTAACTTTATCAGCCTCTTTAAGACTTGGAAGCATGCCTTGCTATAGAGGAAATGTCCATACTGCGAAAGCAGTGATGCCAAATCATTTCCCTAAACGGCTTCCCCTCTGGGTGGTAAAGTGCATTTTTCTGTTTTATTTTCATTCCATCATATTCTCTATCTCAAGAGAAAAATTTTTTTTCCTCTCATCTACAGTTTAATTTCCATATTATTTAGTTTAGAGAAGGTAACTTCATACATTGTGGAAATGTTTCCTAGTTCCCATTAGTGATTAGTATCAATAAAGCTAAAGACAAAACTTAGAGGATAAATGACAGATACCAACCAATGAGATTTCCTGAAAGAGTTTTAAAGGCTAATGATCCTTGAGATGTATAAAAATAAATTGCTTCATTAAAAACTATTTTACAAAATAATTTCTTCCTAACAGCATATTTTCTTCAAAACAGTTCCCCTGTGTAACTACACCTGGGTAGTAAAATTTGATTCAGTGCTGTTTGCATGGGGCCACAGTCAGATGCCCTGATTATTCCTGTGTCCCTGTGCCTCATCAGGGGAGCATGTTTGGGGCTTAAAAATTGAGACATGTTCAAGGCAAGCCTGTTGAAGTTTACTTTTTGCCCAGAGGAGAAAGTGCCCTGCTTTCTGGGACAGCAACAAGCATGTTTAAACATGAGTGACAGAGCTTTTCTTTAGATTGGGCACAATGCTTGTGAGTCACACACATGGCTGAAACCGCAGCCATTCTGCTCTAATTAAAGAGAACTACACCAAGAATGCGTAATAATTAGGTTAGTGTGTAATACACCATCTATGTCAACAGCATCTGCCACAAAAGTTGATTGAAATGTACTCATCCTCCAAACATTGTGCTCCTTGTTAGAGGTCCTCAGCTAATTCATTTCTGTCCTGTCATACAACAACATGACTCCGCAGAAATCTGCAGAAAATTAGAGCAAAGACTACATATAAATCTGCCCTGGTTTAGTATGGCTTGTAACTGTAGTGGAAGAAAACCACCCACATAAACATAAAGACAAGAGATCCCTGTCCTAATGAAGATGAATTACAAATAAAAGTCCATTGTGGGAATGCTCACTCTTTTTCTTTTTTTTTCCTTTAAGTTGTCTGTTGTTGTTTAGTTTGACCAGGCACAATGCTTTTGAGCTACAAGCGTTTCTCGAATTAACCACAGATTATTTTTGCTTGTGTGTTTGAAGTATTTAATGAACAAGAAAGTGGTCTGCTGGTGATCTTATTTGTATCAGTGTGTTTCTGTGCTTCTGCTGTGGTAAGTTTAGGAACAAGGTCAGCTGCTTGAGGGCAGGAGAAGTGGTTGACTTCAGGCATGAGAGACATGGAAAAATGATTGAGACTTATGTAATATTGCAGTGCACCAAGCTGGGTACAGCAGGTCACTTGATCTCAGAGTTGCAGATCCACAGAGGCTATAGCCAGTGCCCACTGAGCAGCTTTCCAGCAGGAAGCCAAGAGAAGCCAAGCTCTGCGGCTGCTGTCCCCCATGAAAGGGGCAGCTTGGAGGAGCAAGTAGATGTGCTGCACACACAGCTCTTAACGGAGCCCTCAGGCCAGAGGAAAGGGAAATGGCCCAGCCAAAAGCATCAGTCGCTTCTGCCATGCAGGATTCTCTGTGGGTGATACTCTGTGAGCTTGGTCTGATTTAAGCTTGCACTTCTGACTTGGCGAGGAAATGAAGTGACAGCCTTCTCACCGGCAGTTGTGGTGTGGTGTAACAAGGGGCGAGGAAGACTTTAATTTTCCAAAACAAATCACTAAAGTAGAGCTAAAGGAGCACAGTCCTTCTCCAGGGGAATTTACTTAAAGTTTTGCCACTGATGTTGGTAGGGGCATGTGGGAAAGTTCACATGTGCTTAAGAACATGTAGAAGCTGTTCTAGAGCTGCTGGCCTGTGCGTTTTCACATTCTCATAATTGTTTGAAAAGTGTATTTTAAAAATGCTGCAGGCAGCCAGAGCTTCTGCATCACATCCTTCCCTTTTAGGAATCAGTTTGGGACCCTCTCAGGGAAGGACCGCATTAGACCCACACTTGACTGGGCAGGGGGCTGCTGCTAGGAGCAGGTGGCAGAATGAGCAAACCATCACAGTCAGCGAGCCCATGCAAACAGGACCACATTTTTTTAGTCAATGCAGTTATTTGGGTGCAACTGTCACTGTGGCTACAGTTCTGGCTCCACAAGCATGCTTTATACCACTGCAGAGCATGCTCTGTCCTGAGCAGGAATAGTCGTACTCAGACAAGTGGTTTATTGCGCTATAATTCAGTTTGCATAGTAGGGTGGGATTGATTTAACTCTGCTGATCCTGTTAACAAAGTAGGCAGCTTGAGTGGGGATGGAAGAGCTTTGCAGTAGTGTGGCTGCTCTCGCACTTCCTACCGGACAGTAGATAAGTGCTGGGCCCTGATGTGGGAAGAGCATCTCTGCCTTTCTGTGCTGTTCTGATCACCTGAACTAGCGTAGCAGTCAAGAGCCAAGTCAAACATTTTGAAGCACATGCTTGAGCTCCAACATCTTGTTTCATGTTTTGCTCACCAAGTTGCTGTTTGACATTAAAAGAGAATAATGCTGACCTTCTACAGCTGCCTTGAAGGTCAGAGTCAAGAAAAGATCACCCTCTGTGTGCTTTCTTGCTCATAACTTGCTATTGGTAATCAGTTCTTGGTTTAACCTACTGAAACAATTTTTACATAGTCTCAGGTGTTTAAAGGTTCTTGTTATATCATCTGGAGCGTGTGGGCTGTTACTGGTCAACGCAAGGCATAGAAGTCCTTCAAAGAACATAATGTGATTATCTAGTAGAGCAAAAGAAAGGATGGGAAAATCATGTTAAGATACACTTAGGAAATAAAATTACTTTAATGAACATATTTTCAGGAACATGAATGTGTAGATTCTATGTTTGCTCTACGATCTCCCACCCCAAAAAAAAAAATCAAAATGAATTGAAAAAAACCCTTATTTTTCCTTAACAGGACACAACAACGTCTGTGCGGATAGGTCTTATGATGGAAGAAATGATCTTCAACCTTGCAGATACACATCTGTTCTTTAATGACCTGGAGGTATGTAGCTGCTTGTTTTATTTAACATCTCCCTTTCTAATCATTTGCATCTGGTCTACAAACTTGTTTTTCTGGCCAAGCAAATTCATTTTTGACCCCAAAGAGATGGCCTTAGATGGCTTATTGGAAGCATACTGTGTCCCTCAGACATCTTCATTCTGTTAAGGACTTTTTATCTAAATACACAGTAACAATGATGGCTTTTGGCATTTTTACTAAATCTAATAATGAGGACATTGCTGCTGCTTCTCCTGAAATTTGCTCTTTAATAATTTTATTAAGCAAAATTAGCATAGATCCTATGGGGCAGGTACCAATTAGCTATGAGCCCATGCAGAGGTTTTAAAAATGTTCTCTGTTCCTGAGGAAGCTCCGTTTGCACACACAGACAGAGCAGGAGGTCAGCTCAAGCTCAGACACACTGCAGGATCAAACTATGGGAGTTCCAGCACAGAAGACCAGGAGGAAAAATCCTTCCTGTTTGTGGTATAGTTAGATCTGACCACCCCTTATACAAAGCAAAAGTCATTTCTCTGTGTGTGTATATGTATAAAATTATAGTAAAATTCAAGCAAAGCAATGCTAGCAGAATACTTTCACCAGCTGAGGGTCCTGAAAGTGAAAAGTAAAAGAAAATCCTTCTCTTTGTGGGGGGTAGAGGGGGAAGAAGAAGGAGCTGCTGTTTGGGAGTCCAGGGTGCTATATAAATAGCATATATAAACTATAACTATGCAATATAACTATATAAATAGTGATAATATTTAACACTTAACCAGCACTTTTCACCCATCAGATCTCAGCATGAGGTGCAACAAAGTTCCATGTCCTGCACAAATCCACCTTCCAGAAACCCTATGTTTATCTAAACTTTTGCAAGAATATAAGTTAGCAAATAATTTTTAAAAGTTTTCTTCTTGCTTCATTTACTGCTGTATAACTTGAAAAGAAGTAGCAATTGTCTGGCCTCTGTCAAATTCTGCACAGTTACCATTCAGTAGCAGTTTTGCTGCCAGAAGCAGAGTCCTTAGGTCAGTTTTGTCTCTCATGGCCTCTCGAGTTCTTCAGCCACTATGGTGGAGCAAAGGTTTTAATTACAAAAAGTTAGTATGTTGTGTTCATTTTGTTTTGTAATTTCTAAACATTAAGGAAGCAAAAGCTAAAACAAAAATCCCTTAGATACAGGACTTTCTCATTCCACAAGGACTATGGAACTGAGTAAGTACCAGTCCAGTGAAGAGCTAAAGTTTAGCACTGTGTCTCCAAATAGAAATCAAAACCTTCAGCAAAATACCTGGGCTCTATCTCCAGCACAGGAAGAGTCAGGTGCTACAGGTCACATCTGTTCAGCAAAATGTTAAGGGAGGTCCTCTCTAGTTTGGGCTACAAAGGTAATAAATAAAAACATTTATGTTACTAGCTCTATTTTATTGCTGCACAAGAAAATTTTGCTCATTTCCTAGGCCATCTTACCAGCTTACCTGCTTTTACTAAAAAATTGAGAAACACCAATGTGGGCAGCAGAATGAGTGGGTCTGTGTAACCTTAATGGACTTGCCAGAGGGTGTAAAGGGACAGCGTAGGCACCTAAAGGTGAGAACAACTCGTTGCTCTACCTGGATGGCTCAAAACTGTGAAAAACATTTAAAACTTGAAAAGAAGTAGTATTCCAGCTAGCCAGAGCAGAAACAAGCAAATAGAGAGCACTGTGAGACAGTTTTCTCTTAGGTCCTGCACTGAGATAAAAGTGCTAAGTGTTCCAAGTGATAGTGCATCCCCTGGGCAGAGAGACAGCTGGAAAGAGAAAAAATTTCAGTTTTCCCTTTTCACACATGCTTGATAAGTGAAACAAACCAAACCCAAACCGAGCTGGTTTGTTTTCACTTGCCAAAAAAAAAAGCCATTTTAGTTTGGAAGAATTTGTGACAACAATCATCCATCCCTGCTTGTTAATCAGCCTACTCCTTCAATTAGGATGATAAATAAAGTCAGTTTTGATATTCACAAAGTGATATTGAAGGATCATATGTCACCAAGTGTTAGGCTTAAAAAAACGCAGTGAATAATATTGCTAAAAAAGAAATTGATTAAAAACAAGCACAGACACTGATTCAGTTCTACACCTGCACTCATTACCATATACGTTAGCACCATCATGTGGTCTAACACTGGCCTGTACAAGACAAAATAAGCTAAAATCACATAGGGCTGAAACCATTTCTGACCAACTTCTATGTTGGGGCAGGGCGAAAGAAGCTGTAGCTGAGAAAGCAGTAGGATTGTTGCACCAGTCAAGACCAAAGCAGGAGTACTCTTACTGGATAATGCTAAACATAGCAAAGCTTTCCTCTGGCATAAATCTGTAGCTAAGTTGAGGCATTCTGGGGGCCCCAGCAGACTGAACGAACCACAGTATGGCTGGCCTTGGTCCTGACAGTGGAAGCAGGGCGAGAAGTGGAGATGTCTGTCGCCCATCCTTGCCAGAAGCAGGTTAGACAGGGAAATCAGTTATTACCTTGCTTTAGCACAAGGGAATGGTTTATTTTCCTGGCTTCAGTTTTCAGTGCTACGCAGAGCAGAAGGTGCTGCCAGGATATAGAGCCCTTTTGAAGCATTTCCAGAAAGTCCCTGATGAGGATGAAATGCTTGTCTGTAGATACAGCAAGGTTTGCACAGCCCTTCCTAGCATTTGAGTGATCGATCTTCCTTACTACGGTGAGGGTGTGATTTCACATCACAGCAAAAAACTGGCTTCAAAGTCTGAGTGAGGAACCCTTCTTTTCTATCAAACAATGATTCTGAGACTGTTGGTAGCCAGGGCTTTATGTGTTTGCAGGGCTTACCCAGAAGGGGCTCGGGCAGCTGTTTCCTGGATGCATTGTCTTGCATGCAATTTTCCTGGTATGTTCAAGAGTGAGAACCTTGGATGTGTGAAAAAGGCAAATCAGCAGATGTGTTCAGATAAATTGCTTCAACCCATCCGCTCTTAGTGCTGCAGCCTACTAGAGGCCAGTTTCCCACTCAGTTCACCCCAAACCCGAGGCTAGCTGGATAGAAGGAGACCAATCCCCGATCCCCAGGGCAGGTGGGTGACTAGAGCAGCATTAGATCAAGAGTTCTACCAAGGACTTTTGGTGTTTTTACAATAAAAATTCTTTGATGTCAGCAAGTTAACTTGTTAATTTGAACAACTTAGAAGCTTGACTTTTTTCCGAGCTGATTCAGGGCAGAGGAGGAGGTCAATGCTTATTGAAGCACAGCTCAGTGGTGTGCCTGCCCTGTAGTAAAGAATCAAGGCACCGAACCTCCACAGGGCAGCCACTTCATTCCATTTCCAGGTCATGCAGTGACACAAGCGTTGCCCCGAGCTGGAAGTGGTTAGCAACACAATCCAGGCAAGCAAGGCCTATGTTTGCTGAGCCATGCATTGAAGTCATACAAGCGTGGCTTTGCCACACTAATTCATCCACTCATGTAGCACTTACATGCCCATCAACCACATCAACTCAGCTTGCAGTTGCAACAGTACAGGCAGAGTAAATCCTTAAGGTCTGCAAGTATAGGCCATACAAAATGTTGTTTACAAAGGGCTCCGATCACACTGCAGAATATATCAGCAAATATTCTCTGGAAAGGAGGTATTCTCACTCTCTGTTCCCCTTTTGGGAAATCATGGAGAAAAGGAGTTGTCCAAGGCTACTGATCACAGTGAAGTTAAAATAGGAATTCCGGGCTTTCCAGGATTGTGCTTTCTCTCCCAGATGCCTTTTGTTCACAGTGCCAACACTGGCTAAAGAATAGTACCTTCCACCCTCAGTCCCTTTGGAGATATTATTGTCTGTCACTCTGGAAAACAGGTATTAAGGACAGGGGAACTGACAGGGGGATGAGGAATTAACAAACAAAGGGATTAGTGTGTTTACAAGTCACTGCCTTTCAGAGCCATCCCTGGAGGTTTTGTCTTCTGGGAACTGTTAACCCCTAGTTAATGAGGGATGCAAGCCCTGCTGATCAATGAATCTATGAGATGTCTAAAAATCTCTAACACAGTCCTGATATACAAATAGACAACCTTTTCCTTTTTTAATTTGGTTTCGTATGTGCACGAGACATACCTTTAGAGTATTCAGAGGGAGTGTAAATGATAGCAGAAGGAGCTTCTCCTCAGGAACAGCTTGAATTTCCCAATACAGCAGAGGCTTTCTCCGAACCTGCAGTAGCATTTCAAAGCTGCATTAGCTCTGGCTTCTTGACATGAGTGTACAAGGGTCTGATCCCACCTGGAAGCAGGTTCTGTAGCACAGACTGACCTAGAGATAGCATGACAGAAAATACAGTGCAGTTCCCAGAGTTGTGAGGGGTGACTGAGATCTTACAAGTTTGACTCACTCATCATACACTTCTGAGATCCTAGGGCATCATTTTAAAAAGTCAGCAGATGTGAAAACTGGGATATGTCCCCACTGCAGACTTCCGTTTGAACAATCAGGACCTTCTTTTCAGCAGCCCAGATATCCTGCCTTGATTCCCTACTCACTAAGATTTCAAGGAAATTCTGCAAGAATGAAAAATTAGTCTCGTAACCAAGTAGTAAAACACAGTCCACATTCTTGTGTTAACCAGCTTCCCTGTGTTTCACCCAGTAACACGATAGGCTCAGCCGGCGGACTATGAGGTAGCGTCTCACCAAGTGTCATGGTATTTTATTAAGTTAGAAATGTGATAGCTACTGTTGTCACACTTCAGTGTACAGAACAATTCATTCACAAATGAGAAAAACAGATCCTTCCACAAATACCTTTCCCCTGACTTCATGCCCTGCATCATACAACTGAAGCAGAGTGGTCTGCATCAATATTATCCTAGCTTGGCTCACAACAGCTTCTGGGAGGGGGGATTAAAAAATCGTGGGAGTGGAGGAGAGAGAGAGTTGTCAGCAGAGATCTGCTATTCAGCCACTTGGCTCCAGTTATATACAGAAATATACAGCCCAGTGGTAGGTTGATAAGATGAGATGACTGATGAGAACAAGATACAATTGTGTGTTTTTTTGAGAATTGTCTAAAATAAATGCTGCAGATAAGCTCATGATTATGAACAAGAAATCTCTGACATTTTGCCGTTGTTAGCAAGTTTAGTTACTTGTTTAGAGATTTTTTTTTCTTTTTTTGAAAGGGGCTAGTTTTAAAGTAATTCATAAAACTCCTAGTTGCATAAGGAAGCTGAGACAAGTTCTGTGGTTTACAGAATACTGAAGTAGTGAAGAATTACTGTACCTTAGTTAGTTGCGGTTCTTCTGACTTTGGAGTCCTGTTGTACCAAGTGCTTTTACCTCTGTTGAAAAATCAACCAGAACAAAAGATAGTGTTCAGTTTGAAGCTTTCTAATTTGTTCTTACCTGCGAGGGTCACGGAGAAAGGAGATTTGAGGTGGTGGGAGAAACTTACTGATTTTTCTCTTTCTAATCTTAATGCTAAAACTAGGAAAGAAACCAAAGAAATAACATTTCTCAAATTCTTGAGGCAGGGCCTCCAACATTCAAACAATGAAGGATTTTGGAAGATAAGATCTAGAGTACATACTTCATGCAGGCTGAGCTCCAAGTACATATTCTCATTAAATTTCCTGTGCATAGATTTCCTCATTACTGACACACATTATTCCTTAGCTCTGTCTGTGGCTGGGGCTATGAAAAGGTGCCACCTTCAGTGCTTCAGCCCAGCTTCCCTGCAAATCAAAGCAGGCTCAGCCCCCTCAGAACCACCTGACAAAACGCCAGCAGGACAAGCATCTCTGGAAATGTCTTTGGGACAGATTTTCTCCCTTTCTAATTAGGTGGGCAGGGCATACACCCCCTGTCCAAAGCAGTATTCTCACAGGGGGAGAAGTTGCCAAATCTTCGTCTTACCGTGCATACAAAGTTTAAAAAACAGTTTTCCTGGCTAAAACACAAGCATCTCTCTCCCTGCTGTCTGCACAGGAAGGGGTTTCACTTACTGTATTATTCAAGAGCTGTTGTGCCCTTAGATAACAGCAGATCACACACACACACTCTGTCTGTCCATACTTTGTGCAAGTGCAGTGTGATACTTGTTCATAACAATTAACTGGCTAGACTATGCCAGACAATGCTAGCAATAGCTAAGATTTTATCTTCCTAATATTATCCTTAAAGTAATTTTTCATTATGTTCTGTCAAAAACAAAATTTCAAAGCGCTTACTTATTGCTGTATTGTTTTTTCATACACTTCTCAGGACTGTGACCAGATCCACATAGATGATGTATCATCAGATGATAACGGTCAAGATCTCAGGTATGGGATCTCCAGGCTGGAAGCTGCAAGTCAGGTAGTCCCCAGCTGTTTGAAGATAGCAGGGGGCTGCTCAGTGATGTAAAATAACATTCTCAGCCATGTGCCCTCTCCCCTCCCTGGCTCCATGCTGTCTGCTTTTATTAAGCCTGCAGAAGCACAGAGTCCCCTTTCTCACATTAATATGCCTGTGCCTACTGTCAAGCCCTGACTATACCGAGCTTTGAACCATTTTGGGTGATCTATCTAAAATTAGGTTGGACTCCCATCAGACTATGATAGTTTCTGATATGATTTGATCAGACAGTTGGCACAGGTGTGGCCAAAATGCTTTAAAACCAAATTGAGACATTTCCCACTGCCCAATGTGTAATGAGTGGGCTTAGTAGTGAGGATTGTGGACCTTGCTGTGCCAGAGCCTTGTTACTGCTAGAAACTTGTACCAAAATTGCACCAAACATTATTATTACCTGTGTAAGGTAGACCATCACGTACATTAAAACTAATTCTGTACAATTACATCTACCTTTCCCAAAGTGTTGCCTGCACATTCATGGTAATTGGCATGAGAATGAAATGTGCAGAGCTTATATAAAGATCTATAATTTGTGTTTTTATACCTGGTTATTATGATAAATTGGGGCAGAAACAGCACAGAAAACAATGAAGTATTTTAAGGAAGAGACTTTTCCTTCTGCAGAAAATGCTTGAAAGATTTTTTGCTGTAACTGAAGTGCTAGTTTGTGCTTTGCAATGCACTGAAATGGCACATGTATATTTGGGTCCTTTGGCTCCAGTGGCCTGTAAGCATGTGAATCTGGATACCTTTTTGGGGTATTGATTAAGCCATTAATTTGGGTTTTTATCTCAATCAGCACTTACTTTAGACATGCTTTGAAATATTATCTCCGTTAAAAAAAAAAAGCAACCAAACCCAAAACAAACAAACCTTTACATGTTGCAGGCAGTTAAGGCTCCTTTAGTTAATTTCTTAATTTTTTTTCTCAGTCTGTTGTGTGTTGTGAGCCTGGTCAGCGATATCACTGGGCAGTCGGAAAGGTAACACCAGAATGTCCTCCTTTAGGATTTGGGTATTTCTGCAGTTACCTTAGCAGCCTGGGTGAGAGGCAGGTGAGGAGTTTCAGTGACCTGAGGACAGTGACCTGTGCTAGAGATGAACTCCAGTTCTGTACAGTGTGTCCAGCGTACATCTCTGCTGCCACTTGTCTCCACATTTCTTTTCGGTTCTTCCCACCCCTTGCTGGCACTGTATAGACTGTAATTATACTGACCTCTCCCTTTCCCTCCTCCCTTTCCCAGCACATATAACTTCTCCGCAGATGGCTTTCATAGTTCAACTGCCAGTGCAAATCTGTGTCTGGGCTCAGGCGTTCATGGGGGAGTAGACTGGATGAGGAAATTAGCATTCCGCTACCGTCGGGTGAAAGAGATGTACAACACCTACAAAAACAATGTAGGGGGTAAGTGTCTGTGGCCAGGCAACAAGCTTGCCTTTCATCTTCCCAAATACTTCTGACCCTGCTGAGGTCATCTACGGAGGAGGAGTGGAGAGCATTGTGATAAGAACACTTCACACTGAGCTGAGCATATGTTTCAGCAGTCAGCCTTAAATAATTTGCAGGAATTAAGCTAAAATACCTGATTTAGTGGTTGGAGAAGGACTCAGGTCTGAGAGGGGGGCTTCATTTTGTAATTTGTCAGGAAAGCAATTTTCTCCAGTTTTCCAAAGTGCATAGTAAGAAGCAAACAGTTCAAAATGGAATATGCCTCTTTTTTTTCCTACAGAACATGTGGCTGATCTGTCTGAAGACATTCTTGTATCCCAACTACTTGGTTTTAACCCCCACAAAACAACACTGGCAGATAGCAGAATGTCCTGGGTTCCTTCATCTCAGCTAATTCTAGACAGTTCTTCCAATAGGCTGCTCTGCTTATCTTTTAGAAGATCAGTGCCAGGTCTCTGACTAGAAAGAGAAAGAAACAAAACTCAGAATATTGCCACTTTTGTTTTTTTTTTTCCCAGTTGGAGGACTAGCTTACCTGCCTCTACTGTAAATGTGCATAGTTTTTCAGGAGAAATAAAACAACCCTGGCTTCAGCTGTCTTGCAGCTCAGGTCACTACCTGCTCTACACAGCAGCTCTTTCATCCTCTTGTTCACTTCCCATGCAAGCCTTAAGCTAACTCCAAGAGCTGTGAGAAAAGTGTTTCAGTGAGGTCCCGCAACATGTGGGTGATCGATACCGTTCCGCTGGAAAGGAAGGGAGCTGAGCTGCAGTACTGAGGGTGGGCTGCAGTTCAGGTCTCGTGAACCCCCAGGCAGAGCCTTGGAGTGGCAGTGGGCAAAGGGAAGCAGCCGGCACCAGCACCAAGAGGAGGGCAGTGGGAGAGACAGGGTTGAGAACACAGACAGGAGCCCTTTGGCGTTCTACATACAAAGCCATGTAACTGCCTTTCTGTGCTTCTGCAAAGATGCTTTCCCTGCTTACAGGTTTAATAGGAGCTCCTAAGAGGGAAACCTGGCTGCAGTTAAGAGCAGAACTTGAAGCGCTGACTGATCTCTGGCTCACACATGCTCTGAAGGCGCTGAATTTGATACATTCCCGGTAAGAACAGCTTGAAGAATTGCCTACAGGCTTGATCCAGGATCTCCTTTGCTTCCCTTTTTTTCCCCCTCTAAACAAATCGAGACACATTTATAGGACTTTGCTGGCCAAACCTGTGGGAGGCCAGTCTGCACATGTTTGCCAGACTTGTATTATCAAGGGCTGGGGTAAGCTTGAGATGATGAACTAAGTAAAAGAAAAAACAGTCCTTTTTCTTGCCTCTCCTTGGCTACCTCATCTGTGAGACACTTTTCATGTGAGCAGATTTACAAAAGACTAGGAAAGGGAGAAGAAGGCCCTTTTTATCCCTGAACATGTTCACTAAAGGAGCCCAGCACAGACATTACTACATCGTATTTAAATTCCCACAAAATAGATCCTGGCACACGTGCAATAAGGCTGCATGACTGCAGTTTGTTTTATGGTTTCTTTCATTCCACTAAGCTGATAAAAAGACATTACGTATACTCACATTATCTGCTTCTAGCTGCATAATCTCCCAATGGCTTGAGAACTTCCAGTGGCAAGAGAAGTTTGCTTCCTGCCATCTTTCAGTCTAGAGTAAAAGAGAAACACAGATTGCCGCTTCTACTGACTTTTGTTTTCTAGGCCTAACTGTGTGAATGTGTTGGTCACCACAACTCAGCTTATACCAGCTCTTGCTAAAGTGCTTCTCTATGGACTGGGCACTGTCTTCCCCATTGAAAACATTTACAGTGCAACAAAAACAGGTAAGAGCAAACTAACTTAGGCCTCACCAAAGATAGACTGTAGTTTTATCCCTAAGTCAGGCACATCCAGCTCAACCTGATCGCAACAAGCAATGTATGAGCTTGATTTTTAGCTCTGTGTTTACACATCTGTAATGAGCTTTATGAAGCTGTGTGAGTAAGAAATGCTGATAGGGTTGGCCTGGGGCATACTTTTGTGTTCTGTCCTTTCTGGTTAACCTCTGGGGTTTGCATTTTTTATTTTTACTGCAACCAGAACGCACAGAAGACAGCTCTCAAAACTGAATCCCATGGATGTCACATCAGTCTATCAACTGCCCGTCTGAGCAGTGCATCAAAGTCACAAAGCTTACAGAACACTGGCAGCATTTGGAAGTCCATAGCTGATAAAGAAAATGCCAGTAGCCAACATGAGATGGAGAGAATCCATCTCAGATGAAGATTCAGTTAGGATCTAATTTCAAAAGAAAACTAGGAATGTAGCAGCAGCTTCAATTAGTTAATTAGGTCCCAGCTCTAGTTCCAGTACCTGAATGTCAGCCCCACCTGCCGTATGTATCCAGATAGAGAAATGTGTCTTCTCTTCTGTCACTTAGGGAAAGAAAGCTGTTTCGAAAGAATAATGCAAAGGTTTGGAAGGAAAGCTGTCTACATTGTAATAGGAGATGGTGTTGAAGAGGAGCAGGGAGCAAAAAAGGTACAGTCTGTGGGTGCCATGCTGGATTCTTCAAGTTTTAATTTTAATGACCCTTTCTTTCCTTAAGCATTTAATGAAGCTCTGTTTATTTGAAACAGCTTACAATTGGTCTCATTTCTTAATATGCAAAACACTCAACAACCTTGTGAGAGATTTCCTGTTGTAAATCCCCCTGCATTGGCAGCCAGTGTAATTTTTCAGGTAGTCTCTCTGTCACGTGTTTCAGGAACTGATCCTGCATAATAAAGACAGCTTTAGACACATGAAAAGGAAAACTCAGTGTGTGATCCCAGATGAGCAAGCAGGATGAATTTCTGATCTACAGATGTTGCTTTTGCAAATTCCAAATTACTGGAATTAGTTTTGAATTGCTTATTAGCATATGCATATATATGCATGTATTTATATTTTTGACTCGTTGAGATTGTAGGGTGTAACATCAGAGTGAATACAAAGGGACTATTAATGATTTGCAGATCAATGTGATTAACTTCAGAAGCAAAATGATACTGGGGAGGGGAACTTAATACAAAGTCGAACAGACACAGCAAAAGGAGAATGGCCAGGAGTGACAAGCCCTTGGCACTGTTTCAGGCTCAGTGCAGAGGTAGCACTGACATAAGTAGTGTTGGAATTAAATGGACTGACCTGTGCCTCCAGACGAGTCCTCCAGTCATTAGGATCCCGGCCCACTCACTGGGAAACGAGCTCAGGAGTTTTAGGGACCAGCTGAAGCTTCTTTGTTTTGGGCAGACTGTGAGAAGAGAGAAGCTGGAACCCTAGAGCTTGGAAGAAATAAAAGCAAGATTTGAGAAGACGAAAGCCCACATTCTGCTTACACTTACCAGGGCTGGGGGGAAATTTAGAGATCCAGAATCCTTCTGCCATATACAGGGAGTGTCAGTGAATTAGGGAAGCCAGGATTGATACAAACATAGAGAGCAACAACCAAAGACCTGAAGGAAAGCAGCCAGGTACATCTAGTAAATTGTACAACATGAGAACTGAGCAGCTGAAGTTTTAATTTCTTCATCTTTAGAACAGAAACCTGCCTGGAATCTCCGTTTATTTGGCTTTATTCCCATCTTCAGCAAACTAGTTAATTTTTCAAGGGCACACAGGTGACTGTTGTAGCTCAGGTGATAGACAAAATATTCCATCACAGGAACTCAGCTATACAGCTGACCCTTGTGCTGGAGGACCCAACATTTAATTCTGTATGAAGACCCTGCAAAGACTTCCCAAGCAAATTTGGGTTCATTGGGTGCACAAGCCCAGGAACAGAGGGATCCCAGCAAATGAGGTGATGGGCACATGTTCTAGCCCCAGAATTGTATCTCAGGTCATTTTCAAAGCAGCAGAAACCTTTTTCCTAATGCATTTCCCATGGCCAATGGAAGCAACAGCACTTGCCCCCACCTTGGCAAACTAGCTAAATCTGCAGCTGATTCTCTTGCTCACAAAGGGTTAAGGAGTTGTCAGAGAAGAGTCCAAAATGCATGACTGGGAATGAAGTGATAACAGCCTGCTGCTTTTGACAGCCCAGTGCAGTACTTCAAAGGCAGTGGGTCAGTGAACATGACTCCATCAAAGGCTGCTGGGCTCTATGAAGAAGTGGGAAGGTTCAACCATCTCCTATAGGCAGGATTTCAAGAGCCCTCTTGCTTGTGTCTCCTGGCCTAAGCAGCTCTCCCATTAGGAGAACATTCTTTGCTGGGTTGTCACCTCCTTTGATTGATGACAATCATTAGTCAAGGCTTCTACACACCTGAGCTTTAGACACACAAAAAATAAAGGGGGAGGGGGCAGAGAGCCTTTCACTGTTTTGCCGACAGCACTGATAATATCTCCATTTTAGTGGGTCATTTTTCTTCACCTGTCTGACGAGTGATAAATCTGTAAATGCTGAACAAGAGGAGTGGCTGGGAGGCCAAGTTTTCTTCTTGTAAGAAAGAAAAAAATAGATAATTTAATGGAAGGGGTTTAATAACAACCAGGGGAGGGAGATGGAAATAACTTTTTCCCTTAAAGTGAAATTGCAGAGCAATGGATTCCAGTCACTTCAGATGTCTGTGTTTGCCTGCTGTCTCTGCACACACTGATAAATAGCTTGAAGGAAACGTTTGTTTGCTGATAGGCAGCATACCAGAGGGGAGCTGGTGTTGTATTTAAACATTAGAGGAGTGTAAATAGACACTCTGTAAAATAAACATCTGGAACCACTGCAGGTTTTTTTACACAGGTAGATAACACTTGGAAAAGGAACATCTCCCTTCATCAGAATCATCTGTCTAGGAAGTGCATATTCCCTAGAGCTTTGTCTAAGCTATTTGCAGAATAGCAGAATGTTTACGCTTGAATAATTTACAGTGAGAAAATAGTCAGAAATTTTATTTTCTTGCTAGAAGGGGAGAGAGCTCTGTCAAGTGAAGGCTTTCCATACATTTGTTACTGCATACATATCGTTGTACAGAGACTCGTTTTTGGGGAAGAAGCTAAGAACATGGCAGTCCCAAATGTGGTTATAAAATCTACAGGCAGAACTGAGCTGTGTCTTTGATCTAACGTGAAACTGCTTTAACTGTTTTGGAGAAGAAAGGAATCCAGCTCAAACCTCAGGCTCACCAGAACATACCAAGAAAAGTTGTATTTAACATCTACCAGCAGGTTAGAATTATTTTGAGGTTACCTCTCTGCAAGATGCCCCAGGAATCATAGCTATGGCTAATGATTGCAGAGCCGTGTCACTGTCATGCTGCTTCCAGAGTACTGGTTGTACCTTACCCGGTGAACTTCCGTCTCGGGTCCCCTGTGTGATTGAACTGCACTTGTTTCACAGCACTTTGAAAAGCTGATACTTGGTCCTCTTTCAGATACAAGTCTTCTTTTCCTAGAGCATATTCACAATTTTCAAGAGATTGATCAGGATATTTTAAAGAAGTTATAACAGAGTAGGTCACAGGTAGTTGGCCTTTCCAGATGTTATCCCCACGCTGGTTAGAACAGACATTTGTGTAAAGAACTTCAGATTTATCCCAGTAAGTACAAAGTAAAAAACAGGGAGGCAGAAGAGTTCAAGATAATGTGTCAAAAACAGGAATTAAGAAAGATTTTTGGGGGACAGGCTGTCATTTTACAGGAAACGCTAGTAACTTCCTTTTGTGATACATATCATTTACTTCTCTGTGAAGCACTGGCAACAGCTTGCACTAGTGATGTTCACCTAAAATTGTTTCTAGAAATACTACAATTCTACAAACATTCCTAAGGAATCCATGAAAAAAAAAAAAACCAAACCCACCAGGAGAGTAAAGTTTAGTAGCTTGTACTTACAGAAAGTCAGCCCCCATGTTCCATCGTCTCTGAGGCAGGACGCTCCTAAACTGTGGAGGATCTGTCTTCCTCTCTGCACAGGAGAAACGGGCCAGCAAATAGACACTTCCCACTCCCTCCTTTCCCCTCTGAGATGAGTCTCCCTGTCTGTGACACCGGGACACCCCGGTGGCCCAAGTACAAAGCTCTGTTCCTGAGGGTGCAAACTAAGAAAGTTGTTTTGATCTCAGTATTAAACAAAAACAAAAAAATACCCTCTTTTGGTTTCACTCTAGCACAACATGCCATTCTGGAGAATCTCTTGTCACGCTGACCTGGAAGCTCTTCGGCACGCCTTGGAACTTGAATATTTGTAGCAGACCCCAACATCTTAGCTCTGTGAGGGCTTCACTCAGACTCTTACATCGGTTCCACCTATTCCTCAGCATTTTCTTAGTAAAAAAAATCCCACAGCAACTGCAGTTTTTCTTTTTTTTGAAGGAGAACCCTTTCAGTGGAAGCCTTTAAGAACTTGCAGCCAAAGAACATTGTATCAAGTCCTTCTTCCTTTGGACAGAGGAAAAGCCTTCAGATAACTCTCTGGGGATCCTGCAGTTAGTTGGTTCAGCCGGACGCGTAGAGCCGTAACTGCCTTTTTGCCATCAGTGACAAACACTAGGAGTCGTGGGTCTACCTGTCAGTTTTCTTGCTTTTGAAAGGGGAAGAGGACACAGTAAGGAGTCTCTGCACAGTACTTCACGTCACATGGGACCTTCTGAAAATAAGTGAAACTGTTGACTTTTTTTTGTTGGGTTTTTTTTTTATTATTATTATTTTTTTAATTTATGAACTAATCTCATTACTCTGGTATTAAGCTCTGTACCTGTGTTTTTAATCTGGCTTTTTGGGGTGGGGTAGGGGAGTGGGGTGGCAAAGTCTTACCATTCTAAATTAATAGTTCATTTCTCCAGAAGGCACTCTGGGGAAGATCGTATTGTGTACATGAATTATGAGGACACATGGCACTGGTGGTAAGAACTATAGCTCTGTTTTTAAACCTTGCATAGATGGTATGTGGACTGTGCATGTGTCTACACGGTGCCTTATGCTGCCATCTTGGTTTTGGGGGCTGGGCCTGGGGGAAAAGTACCTTGTGGTTGAGTGAAAGGCATTAAATAAAAACATGTTTACATTTTGGGGGACTAGATTACCTGCCTTCTCTTCTCCAGCCGCTCTTGGATCTAGAGGTGCAAGTAGAACTCGTGCTTCCCATTTCAAGGTGGGGTTGGGCCAGGAGGACTCTGACCAGAGCCCCTCGGGTGCTATCAGAGTCTGCAGCTCTTCTGGCTCTCGGTGGGGCAAAGACTGAAGACAGCAACTACATCCACTGAGAGGATGTAGGCACTCGGCAAATCTGACTTGTCCTGCAAAGGGAGATAAAGGACAGGCAAATGCTACAGTAGTGCATATTTATTTTTATGTAAATAAATGCATCTACAAGTAAGCTTCAGCTGTAGGATTTCTGCTGAGCTGGCCTGTTAATTCTTGCTGTCAAAATACTGCAATTCTCTGGGCCTGGATGAACCTCTAACCACTTTCAAGATTGCTCATTCTTGCTTGCTGTGGTGCCAGAGAACCTCGGAAGGATCAGAGCCTCACTGGAACAAGGTGTTAGAGATGCAGCACGTAATGTAATCCCCTTATCTATTGCGTGTGAACCGAGACCAATCCAGTGAGGGTTACACATGTTACAAGTGCAACACAAGTGCTATACAAACCTGAGTGATACTCCTAAGCACCCTGAAATGATACTTAGAATCCTCTTTAGATACTCCTAAGTATCCTGAAAAGATTCACCTGGGAAAAGAGATTCATTGCTGGATCTGAGCAGGGATATTCCACTGGACTAAATCAGAAAATCTGATCTCAAAATAATCTGATCTGGGTCTTGGGCTCAAAAGGCAGCAGCCCCGCGGCAGCTGGAGAGCAGCCTGGCTGTACTTGTCAACAGCAGGTGTGAACAGGGCGTCCTGTGAAGCACACGCTCCGGAGGCGTTTGCAAGGAGCTGCTCCCTGGGCTGAGCACTACACAAAACAAAACCAAACAAAACAAAACGTGATTTTTTTCTAGCAGAAGCGTTGCTTGTCTCGGGGACTGCTGAGATGCAAGTCTGGCAGAATTTCTCCCTCAAGGTTTTCCAGCCAGAAGAGGACTGTCACAAACAGGAAGTAAATAAAACCTTCGAAGAAGAAAGAAATGCCTGGGATGGCAGACTCCTAAGAAAGCAAGCACAACTTCAACTTTTAACACCCTGTCAATGGGCTAATTGCTCTGCCTTGAAATTCCAAATTTAACATCTGCCTTATTTGAGTCAATTATCTGAGTACTGATTATTTCTTTTTTTCTTCTCCTAAAGCTTCTTAGAACTTGTTGCTTGCTGAATATATTTACAGATTCTCAGGCTCTCTTGTGTCTGTCTCCAAAGTTGTTGGCAGGGCTTTGGGACTGTTGTCTGTTGGTGCCTGCTTGTGCTTCAGGTACCATCCCTGT
Source organism: Nycticryphes semicollaris (assembly GCA_013400055.1). Classification (NCBI taxonomy): domain Eukaryota; kingdom Metazoa; phylum Chordata; class Aves; order Charadriiformes; family Rostratulidae; genus Nycticryphes; species Nycticryphes semicollaris. The sequence continues at coordinate 801,664 of VXBJ01001437.1, read as the reverse complement.
AAGCGATTCCTCCGGATTTCTCCCAGCCCAGGCTTTTCAGTCACCCCCAGGCAGCACAGCTGGGGAGGGTGGTGAGCACCAGCCTCAGGCACTCCCTGTCACAGCGGGTACCAGTGCCTCCCAGTCCGTGTGGCACCTGTTCATTTCTCACTACAGCAATAGTACAAGGCGTTACTGTTCCAGGGACTCTGCAATGGCTACAAGAGGGGATCTGTAGCAGCTTTTTACTCACAAACCTACAAAAGGCCAGGGAACAAACCCACATACACGTACAGGCCTCGCTCAGCTCTTTCACACGTTCCAGCATTGTCACAGCATAAAAATCCTTGCTTGGCCCCATCCCTAACCCCACCGGAATCCCACTGTGGCAAGGTTCCCAGATAAGTTCCAGTAACGCTGGCTCTGGGGTGAACACACCAAGGAAGTCACGTTGGTACCGTTACTCAGACGTACAGCTGATACCAAAGTCTGTTCTGCCACCAAATGCTCAGTGTGTTGCTACGTGTCTGAACCGCTGATAAAGACATTTTGAATCTCAAGTAGCAAAGGGGCACGGGCAGGTGGCTCTGGTGAGCTAATACAGGTTGAAGTCTTGTGTGGGACTGCAAGAGTGAGGGTGCAGGAGCTGCTCTCAGCGCCTCCTTCCTAACACTGCAGGGACCAAAATACGGCTCCAAACAAAAAAGACCCCAACACCAGGTGCACACCCAGGTGACGTTCATCACATTTCATCTCAGCAGCCTTCGCTACGACATTTCCTCATACGATAACTAATACAAATACAATGCTGCAAACTAAATGACATCAGCTTTTTAAAACTACCCATTACTAATTGCGAATGTTCCTGTAATTGCGTGTTCATGCCATAATCTTTATACAGGTTTTGTGATCTGTAAAGGAAGCAGAGTCTGACCCGCCAGCCGGGCTGAGCACTTTGCTGTTAGCATGAGCCTCAGCCACCACTTGGGCCCCAGACACACAGATTGTGTTTCTGATGTGGGGACTTAAAATGCTAATACTCTCTAAGTGGTAACAACCTGCACCTCAAATCCTGTCATGCAAATCACAAGGTTTTATCCCTGAAGTTTTAATTGGCTTCAGCATGTCCAGAGCGTCCTATCTGATAATGTTCCATAGGTGCTGTGTGAAAACTGGTCGTTGTAATCCACAGTATCCTTTCCCTTCCACGTTTCACCATAAGGTTTTCTCGCATGCCAGGATTCTAAACAAGAAGATAATAGGTTGTTTTTAACAGACAAAACCGTGATAAAAAACATACCTTTTACTTCACTGGGCAAAACGTGAGCAGAACAATACCTGGAGGTTCTTTACCTTTTCCGAAGTTTCAGCTCCTTGTGCTCTTGAAAAGTGAGGTGGAGCAATGGCAGCCGGGGTTGTGAAGAGGCCGGTTGCCCCGACAAGAGGGACCTCACTGACCGCTGAAAATCACAAGTGGCAAAAGCAGCAACACACTTAGGGGAAGATTTGTCACCACAACAAAGAGCCTTTTCCTAAGACCGGCTCTTGCTCGGCTCGTCAGATCTCGAGATGGTCCTGCCCATGCTGTGCCCTGGGTCAGGGCAGGGGTGCGTGTTCTCGCTCGGTGGGACCGGCCACCCCACGCAGCGCCCTCCTTGTGCCAGAGCCTGACTGAGCTGTGCAGGTGCTGACCCACGGCACACACCTCCTCCTGCAGCCCCCTCAGGTGAAGGGCTGAGACAAAAGACCGTTTTTCTCACACACACGCATTAACCTTACCCTTCCTGTCCCCCCCCCACCGGCCACCGACGTTAACCTTACCCTTCTTCCTGTCCCCTGGCCATCGGCTCACGGCGGACGTTTGTAGAAAGTTAGAGTGCAACACAAAGTAAATACAGCTTTAACAACCAAAAAACCCCATTGAGCTGGCACACTTCAAAAGAGAATATCCACTCGTGTCTCCGTCTTCAAACTTCTACTTGTTCTGTTAAACCAGAACCTGAATCTGAGCTGTTTTGGAAACAACTTTGACCAAAAAACCACCCGCACCTGGGCCTTGCCCAGCNAGACCCAGAGCTGGCCAGGCGGGGGAAGCGCAGCAGAGCTCACTGGCTGAAGAGGACGCTGCAGCCAGGAAGGCGCTGCCACCGCTCGGTAAAGCCTGGGCCAGGGGAAGGAGCGCCGGGGTCACTCTCGCCTCCTTCCTAACTGAAGGCCCACCTGATCATGGCAGGTGGTGGTAATAATAAAAATAAATAAATAATAGGGATAATAACAATAATAGAGATTTCTAAGCTCAGCCTCCCAGCCTAGTGAGTTCTGTCCCCAAACCCAGAGGCACCAGCAGCAAGGTAAGGTGCCCTCACCTTTCAGTAGCCCTGCCCAACTCACGCTCTCTCAGAGGGCGACAGCAGAGCTCCCCTTGGAATTCCCCCATTTCTAACCCAAAATGCACCAAACAAGACTACACGCCCCAGTCCAAGCAGCACATGAACGTCACACAACAAGCAACAGGCCTTGGCTGCTGCTAAAACCGAGAGAAAGCAGATGCCACCGAGTTTGACACACAAAGGGCTGCTGCTTTTCTGAGCTCCAGCGCTGCTTCCTTTTCCCTCAAAGGTCCCACGTTCCTGAGACAGAAGATCCCAAGGTATGTGGAATTATCCGGAGACTGAGCAGGAAGGAACGTTTGTCCAGATTGAAACGAAACTGGAAATCCAGGAACACAGAACATGTTTCTAAACAGTTTAATAAAAAAAAAAAAAAAAAAAAAAAGNCAGGTGCACACCCAGGTGACGTTCATCACATTTCATCTCAGCAGCCTTCGCTACGACATTTCCTCATACGATAACTAATACAAATACAATGCTGCAAACTAAATGACATCAGCTTTTTAAAACTACCCATTACTAATTGCGAATGTTCCTGTAATTGCGTGTTCATGCCATAATCTTTATACAGGTTTTGTGATCTGTAAAGGAAGCAGAGTCTGACCCGCCAGCCGGGCTGAGCACTTTGCTGTTAGCATGAGCCTCAGCCACCACTTGGGCCCCAGACACACAGATTGTGTTTCTGATGTGGGGACTTAAAATGCTAATACTCTCTAAGTGGTAACAACCTGCACCTCAAATCCTGTCATGCAAATCACAAGGTTTTATCCCTGAAGTTTTAATTGGCTTCAGCATGTCCAGAGCGTCCTATCTGATAATGTTCCATAGGTGCTGTGTGAAAACTGGTCGTTGTAATCCACAGTATCCTTTCCCTTCCACGTTTCACCATAAGGTTTTCTCGCATGCCAGGATTCTAAACAAGAAGATAATAGGTTGTTTTTAACAGACAAAACCGTGATAAAAAACATACCTTTTACTTCACTGGGCAAAACGTGAGCAGAACAATACCTGGAGGTTCTTTACCTTTTCCGAAGTTTCAGCTCCTTGTGCTCTTGAAAAGTGAGGTGGAGCAATGGCAGCCGGGGTTGTGAAGAGGCCGGTTGCCCCGACAAGAGGGACCTCACTGACCGCTGAAAATCACAAGTGGCAAAAGCAGCAACACACTTAGGGGAAGATTTGTCACCACAACAAAGAGCCTTTTCCTAAGACCGGCTCTTGCTCGGCTCGTCAGATCTCGAGATGGTCCTGCCCATGCTGTGCCCTGGGTCAGGGCAGGGGTGCGTGTTCTCGCTCGGTGGGACCGGCCACCCCACGCAGCGCCCTCCTTGTGCCAGAGCCTGACTGAGCTGTGCAGGTGCTGACCCACGGCACACACCTCCTCCTGCAGCCCCCTCAGGTGAAGGGCTGAGACAAAAGACCGTTTTTCTCACACACACGCATTAACCTTACCCTTCCTGTCCCCCCCCCACCGGCCACCGACGTTAACCTTACCCTTCTTCCTGTCCCCTGGCCATCGGCTCACGGCGGACGTTTGTAGAAAGTTAGAGTGCAACACAAAGTAAATACAGCTTTAACAACCAAAAAACCCCATTGAGCTGGCACACTTCAAAAGAGAATATCCACTCGTGTCTCCGTCTTCAAACTTCTACTTGTTCTGTTAAACCAGAACCTGAATCTGAGCTGTTTTGGAAACAACTTTGACCAAAAAACCACCCGCACCTGGGCCTTGCCCAGCTCAGCCCATTGCAGCTGCAAAACCAGAGTACCAACTCGGTTTGTCAAAGGACCGGACAACCGCAAAAATAGTAGTTGCAAAAATACACATCAGCGCTGGGGATGGGAGAACACGTTGCAATTGCACCATATTTTTACCCATTTCCCAGTTTTCAGGAGTTTTTCCCTGCAGTTCTCCCGTGTGGCCACCCGAGGGCAGCCGCCCCCCAGAGCCGGCACCGCCGCACCCCNTAGCCCTGCCCAACTCACGCTCTCTCAGAGGGCGACAGCAGAGCTCCCCTTGGAATTCCCCCATTTCTAACCCAAAATGCACCAAACAAGACTACACGCCCCAGTCCAAGCAGCACATGAACGTCACACAACAAGCAACAGGCCTTGGCTGCTGCTAAAACCGAGAGAAAGCAGATGCCACCGAGTTTGACACACAAAGGGCTGCTGCTTTTCTGAGCTCCAGCGCTGCTTCCTTTTCCCTCAAAGGTCCCACGTTCCTGAGACAGAAGATCCCAAGGTATGTGGAATTATCCGGAGACTGAGCAGGAAGGAACGTTTGTCCAGATTGAAACGAAACTGGAAATCCAGGAACACAGAACATGTTTCTAAACAGTTTAATAAAAAAAAAAAAAAAAAAAAAAGTGTGAAGTTTCTTGAAAACTTGGCGAAACCCAAAGCATATCGTGTGTGTCACCTGTCTCAGTCACAAAGAAACACAAGTGTCAAAAAAGATATTTAAGTTTAATACAAATTTTATACAAAGAAAATGTGAAAAAATACTTCCATATGCTAAAAGCAATTATGCTTCACAAATAAGGCCAGCTAGGCTATTTTGGACACAACTGCAAGTCACGAATCTTCTGTTCTCGCTCTTTTTCTTCTAATCCATGTTCCCCTCTACTGTGGGTACTAGCTGGAGACTGTACAAACCGCATCCTTTTATAAACAATGGGAGAAACCAACATGACTAAAATGTACAACAGAATGGACTGGAATGCTATCATACAAGTAGTTTTCTCATATACATACATCACCTTTGCTTTGTTCAACGCTTTCTGTTTTACACAACATACAAAAGGGAACTACAGTGGAAGTGTCACGGGCGGCGGTCCCAGGGGTTACTCTCTCTCGTACTGTACTGGTTCATGCTTACAGAAAAAGGCAAAATCCATCGGATAAATAATACATGCTCTGGCCCAGCATCCAAAGTCCTTTGCCCACGCTTCCCAATCCGTGTTTTTCGCCGCACCTAGTTCTAGTTCCATTTTTCAAAAAGTCCTTTTTTTTTTTTTTGGAGGATTTTAAAACAAAGAAAACTGAACTCTGAAGCACGGGAAAAAAAAACCTTGTACTTTTCTCAATCTTTGCCATCAATGATCAGAGACTGCGCGACAGGCAGCTGCTGTTACACTCCCCAACTCCCCTGATAACAGACTGAAGGAAATTTTAACTGAATTGTCACCTGTAAGCAAGAGAAATTTTCACAATTCGGTCATTGTAAAAACTGAAGTAAGTCTTTAGGGATTCTGGGTCCACAGATTGGAAAAGCCACAATTTGATGAACACAACTGACTGAAAAAGCCACCCTTCGTCATTGGGCTGCTCAGAGACATCGCTGCAAGTTTCAAAGTGCGGGAATTTTTGTCAATCCAAATGCAAACCAGGTTGCTCAGGTTCTCATGATTCCACCGTTTGATGCGTAACTGCCGTTTCCCAAGACCACTTTTCAGTGTGATAAGGCCCTTTTAAACCTTCCTTTTCCAACTTCAAACGCTCTTTATAAGTTAAAGTCAATACAAATATAAAAAGGAGATGGTACTCTAATGACATCCACAAATTGTACATTATTTACAAAAGAAGCAAACATTTCGTACGGATCTTACCTGTCCTCAGCTTTTCTAAGCCAGCGCTAATGCTTTACATTAATGTAGTGTAGTTACTGCTTTGTACACGTGTACAAAGCTAAAGTCGGAACCTTTGAGGTTAATCCAAAGAACTGTGTTTATTTTTCACATTTCTATTAGATTTATTTATTCCCACAATTGTATGGACTTCTTGTTAGCAGTTAGACTCTTCGTACTTGGACTGGCATTGTGGTCTGAACATACTCAACTCCAGTTCTCATTGCCACTGTCCCAGCAGAAGGACTTACCACCACAGGAAAGGTCTGTGGATTAAAACCAAGAGAAACACATCATTATGTTAAAGGTCACATAAACATGACCACAGAAATAGAGATCTCTTTTCCAGGGAAAATCCAGAACAAGTTCCAATGTTGTGCAAGAATGGATACCTTTGTTACCGCACTATTACCTCATTCCGGGGTAGAAAGTAGGGACAGTATGACTTTCCTAGAGCCAGTTCTTACTGCTACGGAATTGGAGGGACAGGTGGTCCTAGAGGTACGGTACACACTCTGCCTGTGCTTGGAGAGTCAGGTTTTCATAGTTACATCCAGTTAGGTATTTTCCCCAAATTAATACGTGGGAAGAGGAAAAAGGGCTAAGAAAATCCTCTGTTGTTCGAAAAAGTTTTGACAAATCAAACTGGAGTACAAAAATACCCTTGTTTCTAAGTATATTCTTGTTACACGCTACTTAAATCTTTTCCCCCAAAGGAACTCCCTCCCCCGTGCATTGAGTCCACACAGAGGAGAGCAACAAACATCCATTTGAACAAAAAAAGTACTTCAGGTAACCTTTTGCACAACTCGGTAACAAAAACATCAGCATTACTGGGAACTGTCTTACACACCCTGTAAAAATATTCATATAGAATAAACCTTTCACTTCCATCATACAGATCATGAGTTATAAATCTCGACAAATGATGTTTCAGGCCATCTCTAGAGGTGGTCATTGATTCTACAGATGCAGAGACAAAGGCACAAGAACATTAAACAATCTGCTCACGGTCACATCACTCCGGAAGATCTGGAAAAGGATTTATTGAATCTGAAGCCTGTATCTTACTTAACCTTCCTCCAAGAACATGAGAAAGTGGGGAAATGTCTACGCCATACAAGCTGCGCGTGTGAGTTGGTACAATTCCAGTGATGCCCAGCGGGCGATCAAACCTGGGCATCCCCTTCAGTTCACAACGTTGGGTGGAAGAAACAGGGAGTGAAATTTTGAGGAACCTGAAAGGGATGCGCAGATCTTCCCCCCGTGGCAGTGTGACGTTCCACAGGGAACACAGAAGAAGAAATACAAGTTCACTGAAGCCCAGCGTTTCCCCACACTGTGCCAAGAAACCGCGTCCGTGCCTTAATGGGATTCAGCAGAGATGGCAGTGTCCCTGCTGAGGGGGAGCACAGCCCAGAGTCTGTGCCCTCCGGGAGCCTGCTCATCCCATTCCCTGGAATGCAGAGACGCTGAATCCACCTCTGTGCATTATTGTAACGGCAGAAAGAATAAAAACCAAACCTGGAATTAATCTGCTAAACAAAAGCAAGATTGCTGCCATTTCGTAATGATTTCAGATGTGTAAATGGGTTCAATGGAAACGGTTCCCAGAAGATATGCTGGAAGTTGTTCAGAGGAAGAAGTAAATTCCTAGTTGGGAACAAAGTGCAAATTGAACCCTAAATAAGCCGTTCTGTAGATCCCTGTCAGCACTACAGGTGGGGAAATCAAGGTGGCCACAGTCGCCTTTTAAGTATACACACTTACACACATGAAAAAACTAAGTTTCAGTTCTTCTAGTGATCAGGACATGGAATGTGTGAGACTCCTTAAATGGGTTAAGATCATTCCCTGAGAGGTAAATCTTCCACCTCTGCCAGTTTTACACATCTGTACATTTTGCATACATATTAAACATGCACTAAGGTTTAAAATTATTTAAATTGCACGTGCAGTCATTAGAATACAGAGGTGTCTGTAGCTGTGCAAGACTAATGCAAATGTGTACAAAGTTTTAAACATGCACAAATAAAGGTTGAAACCTTTCAGACGCTCCAATTGTTCTTTACATTGACTCAATACACTTTGTAATACAGAAAACCCATGAAGGTAACTGCCATTTTTCTGAACGTTACACAAAACCACCTTACGATCTTACAACCTCTCTGCTATTCACAAACGAGCCTACCGTCGCTGTTGTTTGCTAATTGACTTGAAAACACCTATAAAACCTTGTTGTTAGGGCCATTCAGTCCAAGTAACTCGGGGCCAACGCTGCAAAGGTGCACAGTGCTCTCAGCTGAGCTGAAACGCTGCTGGGAATGTGACAATTATGATCCTCACCAAGAGCAGGAACGTTTGCATGGAGGAGAATGGCTGTGAAATACCCTGTGTGTGTGTGTGTGTGTGTGTGCAGGTGCCTGTACTCACAGCCATCGCACACGGACACGGGTCCTGCCGCGGCGGAGGGTGCAGGGCCTCAGTCAGCGTGACTTAGGTGCACTGGCAAATTAGTACATGGTTACTCTTATCAATTATCTGACTTCAGACAGAAAACGCGCTGAAGTTATGCACACGTGGGCTTCGCTGCTGAACCCACCACCCGTCTGAGCCTGCTCAGTTACCGGCACGGGATCAGCACCTTTCCCTTCGGTGAGAAGGGTCAGCTCAGCTGCTGCGCTGCCTCTGAGCGAGCACTGCAGAACACACCCGCTGCGAGAGTGGGAGCTTGTGGTGCATAAAATACAAAAATGGAACTCACTTCTGTCCCCTCTCCTGTGACTGACTCTAGGGAATTCAAGTGTCCTTAATTAAGTCTTTAATGGAAAAAACCAGGCCTGATTCCAATGCTATTCCTCATAATTTCCTAACGCTAATGTGCAAGACTGCATGGGAGATACACTGCTGATGAATGCATATTTTCTTTCATAATTACTGAGATGTTGCAGGAATATCAAGCATAGCTCAGAATTAATTAAATCTCTTTAGTATACCATAGAAAAAAAAAAAGATATTTTAAAGATATTTTAAATGGATTCTATATATTTACATTGACGGTGTTGTCAAGTATATACATGGAACGGAGAGATAACTAACATAGTAATGCCAAATGGAAGCCTGACTGTCCTCAGCACCTTCCCTACACTTAGTGACAGTTTCTGAATCCTTGTAATAGTGACTGATGAAAGGAGAGGGTGCAATGTTGCACAGCAAAATAAGACATTTTGCACTGCAAGTTGAGACTACACCAGTGAATTCATCTCTTGATAGAACAGCAGATGGAGACAACCCCCCAGAAATACTGAGCAATCTCACTGCCTGGAAGATACTACTGCAGACTTGAAATGATGAAGTTGTACTTACAATTGTGGGTTGAGTGGGTGGAATATAGGTGGTGGTCTGTGGTACCTGGACCAGTTTTATAGGCTGGTTGCTGGTCACACCTGTTGCTATCTGCAGAGACAGCACAGGCAACCTCAGTAGAAGTCTCAGCTTTTACATAAATTCCACCTAGTTGTTATTAATATTATTATTATTGTAATATGAAATTTATGTTGGATGTCTTGCGTTAAAATTTTGCATCTTAATGAATTCAGAGGTTACTTCTTTGTTAATAAAACAAAATATGAACATGATCAATGTATACAGCATGATGTTTCAGGTGGAACATCTACGTGAAAGCAATTCCAGATCTGTATGACTGGAATATTCCCTGGCAAAAGGTTTAGGTAATTGATTTTTCTCCCATTCCCTATCTCCCCGGTAATACAAAGGTTGTGCTGCCACAGACAATGCATATGAACATCGACTGAGCCAGAGCTTAACTTCTCCGAAGCACCCAGGTGGAACAGCACATCCTTTTTCCCCCTCCTCAAATCTGTTTCCCAAGCTACTCCCTTAGATGACATGTCAAGCTCAGAGATCTAACACCAGACAGTAGCAAAAGTGTCAAGAAATGAACACAGCTCTCTAGATTACTATGCTTCCCACTTCTATAGGACTATCTCAATGAGACATCATGCTGGAATCACAATACTACAAAATTAGTTTGCTTTTAATATTTAAAAATACAACAAGGCTCCTACTGATGTGGGGGATCACGTGTAAGGGTTTGAAGGATCAGCCCCCTCCCATAAAATTTTTCATTTAATAAACCTTGCAAGGGCAGAAGAAAAACAATGCTGAAGTTGCTAATAGTCAAGCCCTACCTATAAAGCAGAATCTTCTCTATAAACATTTTCTATATATGCAATGTTAAGTCCCTTTTATTAGAGCATTTGCTCATCCTTGCCTACTGAATACTATCAGAGTAGATGCTATGGAGGATTTCATAACTGCACACTGCTCCGTTAGCTGTAGATCCAGGTGAATTGTTGTATCAGTGTGTGGAACATTGTGGTACCCTAGTGGCAGTCTGTTGTGATAAAGTAAGTTGATTTGAATGCAGGTCTTGAGCTTGGCCTCTGAACCCCCAGGCAAGAAGGGCTTGGAAGTGCTGCAGTCAGTATTGCTTATCAGAAGGCAACTTGAATCGAAAGATCCAGACCAGAAGCTACACTGATGGGTCCTGGAGAGAGAGAGAGAAAGAGGTCCAGTCCCCTTTGGCTGGAAGGATGAGTCAAGCCAACACAAGGTTTTACTGGGAATGAGCGAAGGGGAAAGGGTGTTCCCAGAGGACAGAAGGAGATTAATTTTTTTGCCAAGGGGAAAAAAAAAAAAAAGAAAAACAAAACAGCAAACCACAACTCACTGTCTCATTCCCCAAATCACTCTCTTTGAAATATGCAAATGGTCATAAATTCCCAGCTGATCCAGGGGAAACCTTTAGGGGTAGGTTTCAGAGAAATCTTACATACTATATTTGTTTGAAGTGACCAAAACCATACTCACTGTAACACTCTCTTTGCTTTTATCAGCTGAACCTTCCTTTTCCTTAGGGGTGCCAGCTGTTTCGGTGGGGGTAGGCTGCACACTCGAACTGGGCTGAGATGATTTATTTAATGTTTCTGTGCTAATTTCAGTATCCGTTTCTTGTTGTGTTGCAGTAGCTAAAATAAAGGGTAAAAAAGAGAAAGTAGCCAGCGCTCACGTGCAAGGGTCCACAGTCACCCTCCACAGGTACACCCGCACCCATGGAGATGAAGGGCATCGGGTCACTGTGTGCTGCACCCACCCCAAGCTCCCCTCAGCTGCCACAGGGCCAGCCCAGAGGAAGGTTACCTGACTGCGTGCAAGATTTCATGTGCTCGGGCCAGTGAGCTTGTTGGCAGGGGTAGTCACAGTAGCTTGTATTCCAACAGCAATAGAAGATGGCCTCTTTCTTGCAGTTAGCACACCACTGCTTCTTTTTAGTTTCATCCACTGCTTGCTGCTTTTCCAATTCCAGCTGCTTCTTCACCTCAGCAATCAACCGATCGCGTTCTTGTTCTAGACTCTGACGCATTTCAGCCATTGTCAGTTCTACTCAAAACGCAAAGAAAGATGAGTTTTGCATTTTCCACTCCCCAACAGCAAGGTGCAAACTTCCACAATTCACAAATTTTCACAAGCTTAAAGACAACATGAAATTAAAAGTAACAATCAAAATAATTCCCTGAGTTTGGGCATCTCTGTTTCATACCAACTCGACAAATGAAAGTCTTCCATCTTCTTCTTCTGGCACCGTGTTTTTTACCCTTAGCCATTACTTGTTTAACGTTTAGTTCTAGATGTGCCACAGAGAACAGACTCCAGGAGCACTAGCTGCAGCACGAACACAAACAGAACGTATGCAGCTACTGCTTACATACTACGTCCTTACGAGCCCAGACTTGTCCTGCTCTAATATTCAGAAAATAGAGAGAATTGTATTTCTTTTCTTGTCTCAAATTAACAGGGAACCAATTGTTCATCATATCTTGGTTTCTTCACAAAGAAAAATGTGAAATTTCCTAGAGGGATGCTGACAAAGTTATAAAAACTCATCTCTATGTGAATAAAACTATAAATTTGAGCCTTACTTCAGGATTGCTCTCAGCCACCCGCTATTAATGCAGTCATAAACTGATACCTCAGTCACTCTGAGTGAAGAAGAGCCTGACTGAAACCCCAAGGAAGTGAGCAAATACAAATACAGCAATCCAATCCCAGGCACTTTGACTCAGGAGGAATCTTTGAGCCTTCTGAAAAACTCTGAAGGTGACATACTTTCAAAACACCATTAAAGGTTTTTGTTTAAATCAGTAGCTTAAGACTGGTGACAAAGGGTTTAATGGATTTTTCTTTTATTTCTGAGCACACCTAGACATTCAGTTCTGTGAGATGCAGATGAGTTGTTGCCATACTCAGGTAATTCTGAAGAATGCTATCATGAACTGCAGGAGTGGAAAAACTGATCTATCCTGATTTGAGAGAGCAAAATGGCACTGACAAACCAATGGAGTTATTCAGCCCTTAATTCACTTCCATTCCACATGTGCTCTGCAAAAAGAGTTGAAAAGTGGACAAGGGCACTGTATTACAGAGTCCTACACCTGTTAGGATGGCATGTGGCTTAAAGGAGACTTGATCACAGAATTGTAACCTTCATTCCTTCCTGCCCATAGGGCTGAGCAAATGTAGAGAGGAAAATCCCCCTCCTAGGAAGACTATTCTTTAATCTGTTTAAAGTTAGTATTTTGACTTTATTTTACTGACAATCTGGCATCAAGACTGAGTCAAGGTTGTCCATTCACGTTAAGTAAATAAATAAGTATACACACCAACAGCTCCTCTGAACCAAAGCATCAGCTCCAACCCACAAAGGTGCCAGAGGAAGCAGGTTCCCCCAGTGGCTCTATTAACAGAACCTGGCTCATATGAGAACTAGTGTGAAATAATCAGCATAACGTATCTCGTGAGGAGGGACTATCCAATGATGCATAACATAAAGAGTTATTCTGTCCTATCAAAAGCTCTCTTTAGCCTAAATTTGTCCCAGAGGGCTGACCACCTGTAGTTTAACATGCAGAGGCAAAGTACCTTTGTGTACTCAGGAGGCACAGCACATTGTGTAAGGTTTTCTGCCCTTCCCTTGAGCAGTTTGCAGTACCAGATGTGGAAGGTAATACAGACCATAAGCATTTAGATTGTCTCTTCGGGGAAAAAAAAAAACCAACAAGCTATTTTGGGCTGACATTTTCATACCTAGATTATGCTTCATTTCTGAGAGTTCCTGCTGATGTAGCCATTGAAGTTTTTCTATCTCAATCCTCAAACGCCGTATCTAAATATTAAGAATGGTTAGTAATAATGAACAGGGTGCAGTGTATAATACATAATTATTATACAGATATATATGTCCAAAGCAAAAACCCTGATCATCACTTACATCACAGCTCCTTCACGTTAACATGAGGACAAGACCACAGTAAACCCCAAATCAAAGACTGAAGGATTCTAAACATTTGTTTCCTAGACTTGCTTACCATAAAAAGTACAGGATTATCTGAAAACAAAGAGCACTTATATTACAAATCTGTTCTTGCTTGCTCTAAAATTAATTGAGTCTGAAATTTCTCTGACTAGAATCAAAACCCTATTCCCCAGATTTGTTTACATTCACTAGTATGACAATTCATTTATTTTATTATTTTAACAAGATGGAATTTAAGAAAGCAAGTTTTTCATTCACTGTGGATTAGGCATAGAAGTATTGATGCTCAAAATTATGACTTCTTTATTGTGTTTAAAACAAGCAAACAAATCAGCACACTTTTAACTCTGAGCTTTATTTGTTAACATTCTACCAGTTTACACTGCTTACCCTGCTTTTTCTAAATTTAAAGAAAACACTTAAAAGATACTAAGTATTATCTTTGGAGACAATTAAAAGCGATGTATAGCATTTAATAAACCAATGCAAAAAAGGGTTTTTTAAAGTATTAAAAGATATGGTCATAAACACAAAACTGGAATAAGCAACTCTACTACAAGTAAACTAAAATCTTCTTCCAGTGGAAAAATACATGGTTTAAAAAAAATGTACTTTCAAAAAAACTGCTTAATTTCTGATTTGAAACAAGGTGACATAAAATTAAATCCTCAAGAGTAGCTTTAAGGATCTGGGCTTGATGGCTTACTGTGCTTGCTGCTTATCTTGAAGATAAAATAGAAAGAGATAGAGATCAGGTATTTTTAAAGTGTTTTTCTTCCCCCTTTAATCATTACTTCTAAAACAGCACAGAAATTAGGATCTCTAGACAGTCTGGATATATAATAAATCGTAGCTATACGATACTTTTACATATAAAAATAGTATTTTGCAACTTTCAAAGTTAAAACACAAGCGGCATTATTTATTTATCTTACACTGACCTCAGCTATTGTGCTGCCAGTAGTATTTTTTGAAAGATCATTATATATTTCAGTCATTGTTCCTTTGATAGCATCCATCATCTGAAAGACAAAATGAAAAATATATATCTCAGAGATTTTTTTTCAGTGGATACCAAATTTCTCTTCCTTTCACGCACTCTAATATGAATGTATATTACTATCAACAACATGTCCTCTCTATACATATAATTATCTGGGTCTGCTTTTAGAGGACTATTTAGAAGGCAGAACAGCACTTCTGGTAAGGAAATCTGATTTTTAAGGGTCCTGAACTGGTGAACTACTTCACCTTCTCCTTTTCCAAGAATTTGCCATTGATATAATTTGTAAACAAACAAACAAACAAACAAAAAAATATATATGTATAACTTATATAATCAGTAGTTAGGGAAGAAACTAAACTTTAAAAAAAAAAAAAAAAAAAGACATTTGCTGGCATTGCTGCCCACTGCCAGTCCCACCAAGACCATACGGCTGAATGAGAACACTGACAGCCCTGGGTACTCAGTTTTATTTCCTTGCGTAGTATTCACCTTGATTTCTTTAATTTAAAGATCTAAGAGAGTATACAGAAAGTGAATGTCCCATCCCTCACTGTCACTTTATGATACGCCACATCTTCTCTTTGATAACTTAGCTTCTGTTTTAACAGTCAAACATATCCTTATGACAAGTTTCCATTTGATTAAAGCTACACAATGTTTTAAAACAAAAGTACATCTTTGTATATGTATTACTGGACACAGAGGAAGAACTATTCATGTTTACTCTAAACGTGCTGCTACGGGATATCTACCTCTTTAGGAGAAAAAGGGGAATTGGTCTGAAACACACACAGTGTAAATAAGAAGCAGCAATGGAGGAACAAGAGAAGGAAAAAGTCTAAAATGGGTGAACAGCTTGAAGCCCATCATAGACACACTCTGGCTTGGAGCAGCATCCAGCCAGCTCTGAATCATGGGTCAGCACTCTCGTCAAAGTCTAGCAGTCCCTACCTACTAGAATGAATATGCAACACATGACAGCCCAAAAATAAAATTATTTCAGAGTTGGAAATGTCAAAAATTTGAAAATTCATTTCAAAATACGATTTCAAGAAAACCTTGCTCAATAACTTACTTTGCTAGTGTACTTAGCAATATCTGCAGCCACATCAGCTGAAGCGGTTGCAATGGGCAAGTCTGTATTAACTGAGGAAGAGAGTGTACTCGCAGATCCAGAGCTGGTAACCATAGAAATAGGCTGAGTACTTGTAACCAAGGTTATAGTGGATGTGGAAGTGCTCTGGGTGATCTCTTTTTGCTGCACAGCTAAGAAAAGAGAACATACAGCGGATCAATCACATAAACAATTACAAAAATTAACATACAAACTTCTAACCTCAACATCTAACTGAAATGTGCCCACCTCCCCATTATTTCTTTATTTCTACATTGGTGCCATTTAATCAATTAATTACACAGCATTCAGCCACTGAACTTGGACATGACTGAGAGGCTTAAAGGTAATGAAGTAAATATGTCTTTGAAACTTATCATTTTAGCCTGGCCAATGCAAAAGTCCCCCTCAGATCTGTATTCCTCCCATCCGGGGACTTGTCCACCCCACTTCCTAGGAATTCACTTCCTAACCCTTCAACTTGGAGAACTCCCAGCTAATACTGTACGTATGAGCGTTAGTTAGACTCTGACATTTTCATTTGCCATAATTTTGAAAAATATTGCTGAAGATATTATTGAACGTTGAACTTTTTGCTTTGAAACAAGGTCTAGTGAGTCACTGTTGAAGAAAGTCAACTCTACTAATACCTCCTGGTATTATTCCCATACTTTTGTTAGCAATGCTACTAATTATTACCAGTGTTGTGACATGTTTAATATACATATATCCAGATCAACATTAGCCTTTGGCTGGCTGCAGAGCAAGGAATGCAACATTAGATTAACTCAGTACAGCAAAGTTATTCATAGTGTTAAACAGGATAAGAAAAAATTTTGCACCTGTGGTTAATATTTCAATTAATCTTAAAGGTAATTAAAAAAATGAGAGCACAAATCTAAACAAAGACTTTCACCTTTTCATCGCTATTTTTAGTGATTCATATTAGAAAAGATGAGTCGTTGCCACTAATCTCAAAACAGGAATTACTGAAATAAAATGGTTATTCAGTTTATCTCTATGTACTGTATTTTTGTTTATACCAACTCAGTACATAAGAAATCTATAGTTTTATAGTTTTCATTTTATATATTTCTAGTACATAATATTTAAGATGAAACACAGCTACGATGCACTCAATAGGAAACGTATTGATAAAACAAACTCAGAGGCAAAACATTTAAAGTCCATTCCATATTATTAAACTCTCATATTAAAGTATGAGTCTATTAAAAATAAGACTTCACAAAGTTTCATATTTATTTTTCTCACTGAATCTTTCTCTATCAAATTCCTGCAGTCTACAAGTAAAAAGATACCGCTTCTTAAATGAGAGTCAGAAAAGCAGTTTGGGACCAGAGAACTGCGCCTCTGGCAAACGTCTGTATGCGACGCGTGACCTAAACCTCTCTTCTCTTTGCAATTCCTGGCTTGCAGCACTGTTAGCTGAATGAAAAGTATCTATTCACAGGAAAGAGTTCAGTTTATTAACTTGAAATTACAAATAAAACTACATTTGCATAAAGTTGCTGTTCTGTGAAATGAAGTAACAGAAACATGGACTCATTACCAGGTGCCTACTACCAGTAAAACCTCTGGCAAAGAGCTGGTAAGAAAACAGTTATGAAAAAACTCTAAAATGCCATGGCTGTTTGCTCATAAACCAGCATCAGACTCCTGAATGACTTCAGAACTCTGAAGAGTTAAGCAACAGGCACTTTAAAGATACGTGTAGCCTGGGTCAAATTCACTGTTGTCAAATTATACTCTATAAAAAACCATACAGATCAGCTTCTTGTCAGATAAAACTGGATCCAGTTTGTAGATACTGAGGTGATAGTGGTAATCATGCAGGTGGAATAGAGTTAATGGTTTCATCATATAATCCAGAAAAATAATTCAGTTCACACTCCCAAATCTGTGATGGCTACAAATGGCAAAAATATTTATACAGATACACACACAAACTTTTTGTCATTAAAATAAGGAGACACAACTCTAAATACACACCAGAAAGAGCAGGTATCGTGAGTATGTTGTTGTGTTTTAAAGTCACTTATCAGAGTAGAACCACACTTTGAGATTTTGTTTATATGGAAGAACTCCTGGTTGGGCAGCCTTGGAGCACTGAGATCACTACTGGGGGATTATGGCATCACAGGCACATTGAGTTAGAAAGTGTATACCTTTAACTGCTTGTCTTGTCTGATATCTTGTCCCTTGAGAGGACTGAGGCTGCTGTGACTGAGACTGCTGGCTCTGGTGCTGTTGCTGCTGTCTCTGCACCTTCTGCATGTGCCATTTCTGAGAAGATGTCTGAAATTTATTTGAAGAATTCCATACTACGCGCTGCACGGCAGGGGCCGTTTCCTTAGGCAGCAGAGGCCTCTGCTTTTTCACAGGGCTCCCAGTAGCGGCAGATGGAGCACTAACAGTAGAAGAAGCACTAGTAGTTGCTGTTACACCAGCTGGTGGAGTCTGGGATGCAGAGCGGGTGAGTACTGGAGTTTCTGGTAGAGGCTGGGTGCTTGAACTGGAGGAAGGCGGAGTTTTTCCTACAACTAAACAAACACAAAATGTAATGCCAGCTTTCCACCAACGTACCCGATTCATAATTTTAATCCAACTTTTGGAAGAGCCATATGTAGCTTCCAGTCTACTTTTAATTATTATCCTCAAAAGGTAATTGATGCTCTACAAATACACAAATCTCAATATTCTACAGGAAAGCTCATTTCAGTCTACTTGAAGTTGGTGACAATTCAGAACTAGCCTTTCAGCAAAACAAAACAGAAAGTACAAAACCCCAAAATCCAGGCTGACCTCCTTTGGAAGGTATGTGAAGGTCAGCATTTGTTAGGATGACTCATACCTGCCATCCCAATTTTTCGTGGGAGAAAAGTACATTTCAAAAGGAACAATGACTGAACAATAAGTGAAGGAATAGTATACTAAAAGCTTTCTGAAGAAAGGTGAACCTGGCACTGATAAGCAAGTATAGAGCTTATTTAAGGTATCTATGTTTACCCAAAAATCTTCCAGAGTTTATAGCTGACTGTTCCACCCATCAGATTGATTAAGGACTGCCCAGGAAAAACACAGCTTAAAGAGAAGGATCCTGCCTTGGTAGGTTTCTAGAAAGGGGGCAAAGACCTTCAGATCTTCACACATTAAATGTGTCTCTTCTGGAGAGATCTGATAGACACAAGTAAAGGTAGGAGCCTTGGAATTATGTCTAGAATTTATTAGTATAGGTCTATATATGTGAATATTTAAATCCACTGTTAATTTTACTCGGAATATGTATTGTTCTCTTGCTTCTATAGCAAAGTAAAATTTCAGGATTACTTATTATTTCAACCATCACTGGATTAGCCACTGGTAATACATGAATTAGTGGTTTTGAAATTCATAATGCTTCCTTGCTTACTAAATTTTTAAATAAAACAAGAATCAGTCAGTATAAAACTCCCCAAAATTACAATTCTGGTTTTAGTTTATAAGCCTATTTTATTTATTATCCCATAATAATATTTACCCTTTAAATTCCATTTTAAGATTCAAAATTCAGAAGCATTGTCTTCTGAAGTACACTTAGTAAATTGATTGATAACACTCTTTCAAATAAGAGGACTTAGCCAACATGCTATAAAATACAGACAAAAAGAGTAAAATATTTTTCAATATAGTCAGTTATATTTGGTTTTCTATTTTATTTTGTCAAAAGGCTAACATGAAGAATAAGCTTAGCAAAAGCACTTTACTCATTAATTGAGACTGTTTCCATGTGTTGTTAAAAGGAGAAAACAATCTCAAGGACAAATCATGTGATATAGCTGGTTTTTTGGTTATTACTGAGAGCATTTGCATTGATTTCAATGGCACGTTATGCAATTTGTATGGTAAAGTCCAACTTCTTCTATACCTGCTATTTTGGGAGATTGACAGAAATTTAAAAATTGCAAACTAAATTCTAAATTTGAGACAGAACAAATCTCATGTATATAAATAGTTCTATGTTGCTAAAAGAAAACTCAATGAAACATTTTATCTAAGCCAGAAACTATAATGGGGGCTGAAAACTTCTTTCATAGTCATAAAGAATGAAAAAATCATTCAAAATATTGTTGTAGTACAGATATTTTTAACACCTTAATGCAAAAATGAGGCTAAGCTCTGGCTTCGGTAGCAGCGCTGTAGGACAGAAGAGAAAAAGGAAGAAAAGACTTGCATCCTACCGTCATGTTTAGGAGGAGGTTCTTTAGATTCTTTCTTGTTTTTCCTTCCTTCCCGGCCACAATGATCATCCCCAAGATCGATGACAAGTTCGCTTTCAGAATCAGAGTCCAGGCCTAGATGCACAGTTGGAGAGTCTGTTTCATCTTTACCTTTCAGTTTTTCTTTTGCAGGATGCTGTAAACCTTTTCCCTTTTCAGAAAATTCTTTTTCAGTGTCTGTAATTGTCTTTTCTTTGACTGAATCGTCTGTTTTCTCCAATTCTGGACTTGTGCTTTTAAGTTCCTCCTTGTCTTCATTCTGTGCTGGGGGCTTAGGTTTTTTTTTCAAGCTCAGTGATTCTTTGTCACTTCTTGTACCTTCCTTGTCCTCTCCATCTTCTTGGTCATTCTTTGATTTTTGATCCTCATCACTATATTCACTGTCACTGGTGTCAGATTTTTCAGAATCTTCAGAGTCACTGTGTTCTACTGCAGTATAAACAGCTTCAGATATTTCATTTATTCCTAATTGTGGGGAGGAAAGTACATTCCATGCTGACATCAGACTGACTGACATCACCAAAAAAAAAATACTGCATACTGGAATAAAGTGTATACAATTATCTTAGCTGTCAGTCCTATAAACACTTCCCCTAGTATCCTATCTTAATACCAGAATGTATAAGAATTACCTGTTACATATGCCAATTCGTATTTTTATTTCATTTAATACCCTTCCTTTCACTACCTGCAAGCTGTTGTATTCAACTTGGGACCAATGCCAGCAAACAAAAAGAGGAATTATTTTTATCCACAAGAAACCACCTTAAAATCAGTAACACTCTTCACCTGATTAAAGTCACTTGTATGCACATTTGCAGAATCCATTTTAGACTGCATGCATTTTGCAAGAACCACTAGCTTTTTAGTACTTAGAAAGTCTTAAGTGCTAGACAACACTGATATTTCTAACAGCATCCAGCTCCTGTGTGACTGAATATACTAATTTGTGCACCTGACATAAGTTAGGCACAGTTGCTGAATTTTTCAATTCACAAAGCAAATAGTAAGACTGTAATTCTGTCAGACTACCTACATCAGTATGGTACAAAAGCAGACTAAAAGATGAAAGCTGTTTGACAAAAATTTGAAACATCAGGTCTGTGTTTTAAATTAAACTAGTTCAGTACGCTCTACTTGCCTCAGAGAGTTCAAATATCCCCTACTTTTGTTTTAATGCATAAAATAGTTAAGGTTGTACTATTCAAAAACTTCTTTTAAAACCAAGTTCTAAATTTTCTCAAGTGTACCCTTCAGATGTCCACTGTGTTCTTGAGATACACTTACCAAGTTGTGCTTTACAACTCTCTATTGTCTTGTCAAGGTTAAGCTGGAACCTACTACGTATCTGTCTTTTTGGTGAAATGAGTTGCACGGGAGTGCTCTGCTGTTGGACTGACTCACTCAGCTCTTTCAGATCCATCTCAGCTTTGCTACGATCTAGAAAAAGAGAAAAGGAGGTAAGAAAAGTATTTTACAAAAAGAAAAGAGAGCACTCTCCAGATAAAATAAATTTTACTGAGTAACAATGCAGACAATCAGGAACATATTTCACTACGTTTGTAGTTACAGGCCAAATAATAATTATAAAATTACTTCACTACCAACAATGGCTTCTTCCTCTCTGACGCTACGTGTTTCACAGGCAAAACACATGCATCAATTATGTGAAATTATCAGGAAATCATTGAGGTCTGTAAGCTGTCTGAGAGCACTTCTAGTAAGCTACTGCTGTTATTTATTACTAGGATATATAAAATACTACAATACTTAATTTTTATATAAAATATTACTACTAGTAATATTTAATGCAAAAAATTAAATAGGAATAAAAATATTTATAGTCACCATTTCATTTAAAATTTAAAATTCAAAATATAAGTCATGAGAATGGCAATAAATGTGGATTATTACACTCGATCGATCAATAAATGTAAGATAATAACTTTTTTCAATATACAACAGCAGAATCTTCTCTTGAGATCCTCTATACACATAGAGAATTTTTCACTCTGAAACTTAGAGATCTGCCTGCAAAGAGTACAGACTACAGTGCTAAAGCTAAAACTCTCTTGGCAACTAAATTTCACGTTTTTGCTTCAGTTTTTCTATTTCAGAGGTTTTGTTTCTGCTCCTTAGTCCTGTCCTCTACTCTTTACCCACAGTGCTGACACCCCATTAGTGCTCGGGGCACTAGACCGGTCTGGAGTGAGTTGGTTGCCTGAGGGGAGGAGGAAGGGGACACGAAGGGGTAAGGAATGGAGCGAAGAATTATGTTTGGCCAGTTTAGCACCTTGAAATGGCTTATGGTAGGAAACCTCACACCTATTTCCAAGACATTTTTTGTTGATGTACCACTCCGAGAAAAGTGAAATAAATATGAAGGACTAAGCCCAATAATTCCTCTGACCAGACATTCTTTACAAGTTTGAACTCAGTATCAAGGTACATTCCACATTTAAAATGTAAGAGCCACAGTGCATAGTGACTCAACTTCAGCAGCAGAGTTGTCTCAATCAGGTGTGGCCACTCTATCTCCTATCAGATTGCAAATGGAATCTATGATAAAGAGAGCAGGTACAGAAGGATCCATTCAAATATTCATGCAGGTCTTTTTACTGTTAAAATAACCATTCCTCATCTCTACCTAGAGAGAGACAGCAACTTGTGTGGTGGAATATACAGGCTATTATTGTATCGCCAAACATACAGGCTTTAGTTTGTATCATCCTGGTTTGTGATGTATATGCATTATAGCATATATAAATTCACTCTAAATAACACTCAAATGCCCTTTCTAGTCCCGGTGAAATGTTTTTCATGTAATACTGAATCTCACACTCCTCACGTCATATATTCATGCTGGAAGAGACTAAACATAATACAAACTACCATTTTCAGTACAGTGTAAATTTCAAAAATAAAAATGAGGGTTCTAAGTTACTTAATTACTTTTGAAAAATTTTTTCATTGTATTGGAAATTGTTACGAAATTAGGTTTCCTTTTCCTCTGCTAACCACATCACCGAATCCCCCGTGGTTCCACAGCAGTAATGGTTTTATCACCTTTAGCACAGAATTTGATGCAAGGCCTTCACAGCCTTAGTTGATAACATGACAGGATACAAACAGAAGAAAAAATGGAGAATGGAGAAAGATGAAAACAAGACACTATAACACCAATCCCCAGGGAAAACTGTATCTTAATATATGAAAGAAGTCTCACAATCTCTATGTAGCCCCTGTGTACCACACAGGGAGGTCTCACTGAGAAGATCTGCTTTTCCAATCCGCCTCATTAATGTCAATGCATTAATATGAAGAAAACAGGGCCAAAGGACGGACAAGCCAACTGTAGAGAAATCTTCAGTCTTCCGAAGTCTTTACTTTTCTTGGTTACCCACCTGAAAATTTCTACTCCTTACTGGGTCAGACTTGTTGCTGTATCTTTTCTGCCTCCATTATACAAGAATAGGTCCTATACTATATGGAATATATAATTTTCCAAGCAAACTGTGTATCACTGGGTCATTCATACCTCTATTTTTCAATATTAGCCAATCTGTCAGTAACAACACATGGCACGTTTTGTTAGTTTTCCTTCTTTATTGCTGAATAGGAGGATGATCATAGAGCCTTTTAGTATTCTCCTCAAGGTACAAAAGTGTCTCTGTTTTCTGGACTTTCACTTTTTTTTTCCAGAGAGAAACCATGTTCACATTATGTGTGACAATGAGACACAGTAAGTCAGAGCTGAAAACCACAGGATTCACAAATTAATCTCTGTCACACCTGACACTAATAAATGAAGAAAGGTTGCTATTTTCATTCCTAGCACCAAAGAGTATATTTAGCAAAGGAAACTCCCCTAAAGTTGAAAAAATAGCTGGTATTCTACTTGAAAGCACACTAGTTGTTCTTTTATGGTATTGCTCATGGACCAGAACATTGCATTTTCTGATCCATGCTATTTATTCAAAATATTCTATGCTCCAGCTGATGTCAGCCATCTGTGGCTCAAGCTACTGCAGCACTACGTATTTCTTAACAATTTTCCAATGCATTGTCACCTCAGATAAGACAACAAGCAGCTGCAGCGCAGCAGAAGGAATTCATTCCATGATTATGTCCACACAGGTAATTAACAGATTGACAAACAGACTTTTGAGCTTGTTTACAGAACCAGAGTATCTGTAACACAATGAAAACATGAACTCAGCATTTGAGCTCAAGTGTTCCTGAAGTATTTGGTAGCACCAAGGGGCTGAACCCTGGTTCTCCGTGTAATATCATGTGGAGATAAAAAGTAGCCAGAACTTTATTAGAATACTCACAGGAACAAAGCATAGCTGATGAAACTGATTTACAGCCATTCGGCTTTCAGAACTCTTTTACCAACTTAGTACTTACCTACTTCGTCTTTCAAAATTCCAGAATCCCAAAATTTACGTCTAGGGAGTTTCAAGACCTCTGCTAATTCCTTTCATCCATCTATCTCCCTAGAGATGGATGGTCAGTGAGGAGGTGATGTGAAGTCAGCAAGAGAGAAGCCCTAGTAAAACCCAGATACCACAACAAAACCTTGCCAGCAATTCACTTGAGAGACTGAGGGGTGAAGAGCAGAGATGTTCATGTAATTACAACCTTTAGAAACTCACCTACTGTTTAGAAACATTGATTTGTACAATTCAGCTTAAAAAAAACCAAAGCATCCTTTAACTACTTCCTTTCATCAACAAGAAAAGAAAAAAAAAAAAACAGGAATTCTCATTTGTAAAAGACTAGCCTATTTGATGAAACGATTACATGTGCCTCATTTATAGCCCTTTGTTCAATTCAAAGCCACATACAAACAAGTTTGCTCATATTATGTTGCATTGACACCACTGTAACTTTTTCATCTATAACAGATTTTCAAATGTCAAGACTAACCAAGATTAAGATTCAGAATGCTTCCTGGAGTGGAAGTTCTTTCTTGCTTAGCAGAAATTGGTGTTGACGCTTGAGGAGAGAAAGGTTTGGGACTGCCTGACAAACTCCCTGCTTGACCCGTTCTTGTTGGAGCTGGAGAAGCTGAAAAAGTACAAAATTAATAAAGACAGATTTAAAAATAATCACTATAAATCCATATCCACTGGGCCAAAACAGCTTTTCAATGTACACAAGCAGGGCAAGGATTTTTGTTCAATAATTTCAGCACTGTTATACATCCATTCTAAGTTACAATTATCCCTTTAATTTCAGTTTAATAAAGAAAGAAATTGTATGGAAAATAATTTTATTGCAGCTACATAGTTGGGCCAAATGTGTGCTTACCCTCCAAACCACTCTGTTTGCAGTGACAGAAAGTTTCTAGCTTTCAAGATCTGGTTATTTTAGATATTAACAAATTCTGACACTCTAAATTTTAACTCAAATAAGTAAACATAGAAAACCCACCCACGACATATTCTAGCTATGGTAAGAGAGAATTAAAAGTACAAATAATAGTAAGTTTAATCAGTACAGCTGAAGATCTGTGACCAATATCTCCAATAAGGTAACAGAATATCATAATCTAATACAGAGTTTAAGCAAAATCCTATGCTCAGAGCCTTGAAAATCTCCATGAAATAATGTTTCAAAAACATACTTCTGGAAAGAGCCAAACAGTCTAGGAAGGGAAGCATCTGAGGGCCATTATTTAAATAAAAAGGGCTAATTTCTGTCAGCAAAAGACTAATTTCTGTTTGCTAAATCTCTTCTTAATGCTCTGAAAATGTCATCCTAAACTTGTTACTGGACACTTTTTCTTCCCTGGTACATCCAGGATTGTCTATATATTTTCAGATTACTAAACGGTAGCAATATCTGTTGTTTCAATAACTGGTTCCAAGTTATTTTCTATACATCACTCAAAATACACAACAGAGCCAGCCAAATATAGTCATTCTTCCCTAAAGATAGTGCAGTCATNTTTTTTTGACAGCAAACAAGTAATTTAATTTACATGTGACTGAAACATGCAGATTCCAGGAACAGAACAGCTAAGTTTATACATAAAGTAAACATTACAAAAATTAGCATTTGTAACAATATACAGGTAGAAATGCCAGGTGGGAACCTGAATATTCTAGTTTAACTAGAATAGTTAAGGAAAAGTTAGAAAAATTCCCCAGAATTGTTAGGATAATCAAGAATCCCCAGTAGTATGATAGCATGTCACCTTCTTTTATCTTCATCTGACAAAATAGCTGTAATGTGATTTTCCATTATTACCTCCAATACCATAAAGGAATAATAACACTGTGTAATAAAAGGTCTATATTTTGACACTAAACAGTACCTGTTAGCTACACCTTATATATAAAAGCTGTACATACATATATACATGATAATTTATGTATAAAATTAATTATTCCTTTTGACATATTACTCTGCTGAAAAATCCAGGTATTTTGATATATTTAAATTCATACAGTTATTTTGTCATTGCTTTCTTAAGATGGACAGGGCCATATCACAAGACACTTTTGTACCCAAAGGTCGCTCCACAGCCTAACCTTTATTGGCTAGAAAGAATAAGATCATACTAAATATATGAATAACATCATTTTATCTAAAAACTGCAACAGAACACATTGATTTAGTTTTCTACATAAAGACGTCCTTTCACCAAACCCAAAGTTTTAAACCACACACAGTAATTAATATACTGCATCACTTCTTTCAGACAGTGATGAAATTTTGTTATGGATGAAAAAAAAACACTAAGATAAAGTAGTTTGCTTGAGTGCCATAAAAATAGATAGCATTTGGTCTTTGACTACATATAAGTTTGAGAAGTCCAAACTGGATATTCTACACTCCGTTTTCTCTTTATCCACTCTGCCTGTGGAACTGTAGTTTTATCGTATTTTAGCTACTCAGTTGGGAACACTTATAAATTAAGCTTATTGACTTGAAAATGAGCTATCAAATTTTAAATAGAATACCTCCTAATCATGATAATTCTAATTCTTTTTGTATTTACTTCCACTCTCCATTAATTTTGATAGTTACAACTATTTCCAGCTATTTAAACAAGAGGGTTGTGGTCACTTTTCAAGGTTATTTATTCCTTCTCAATGAGATAGAAAGGACTGTTATTTCGTACCTGCAATACTGCAAGCTAAACCCATCTTTTTTTTTCTAAAATCTCTTCATAAAACAAGTTATAATACAGCCTGTCTTTAAAATTATGTAGAATAAAAGTAGCACATTAACCAAATATAAAGTCCTGCACCCCCCTTTATTTTATTTTTTTTACCTGTATTTTTCTCAATAAAGTCCATGGATTCCTCACTGGCACTAAAATGACTGGAAGTTGCTTTTTTCTCCGCGTCCTGTTCAACATCTGATCCAGTGTGAACTGATGAGTTCGTACTCATTGGTGACCGTGGCATATCTGTCAATGAAATCCTACGACCAGTGCTACTGCTCAGCATAGACTTGCTCATTAGAATCTTGGGCGATGCCGTCATATCAAAGTTCAGTTTGATTTTCTCTTGTTTGTCTGTCTTTGCAGTTCCAGCAGTTGGGTTTGCAGGGTCTAATAACATTTGGTATTGATTGTTGGGAGTATACGGTGTCCGGAAAGGTGCGTAATTAAATACTCCAAATTTTCTACGAATGTTATCAACATAAACCTCCATTTCTTGCATTGCACTATTGAAGATGCTTTTAGTCTTTTTCACAGAAAAAGGAATTTCTTTAGACATGAGGTAGCAATTATTTATTGGAACCCAGGCCCTATATGTAAAAGAGAAAAATAGAATATAAAGTAACTACATTTCACACAATGGATTGGCATTGGCAACTTTTGTGCCCATACTAATTTATTTTAGCTTAATCAAAGATACACACACCTCAGATCACTTCAAAGGACCATCTCTACCTTATTAATAGTTCAGTGCTCCATTTTGGTAAGGAAGTAAACTGCCTATCTTAGATTATCACTAGATTCTTTTACTCTACCCAGTAACACATAAAACATGAACAAACACTGGCCAAAATACTCCTGATTAAAACAGTCGATGTAACTGTAAGACAACCATTACTGACCAGATTTTCCATCTGTCATAGTTAGCAGAAAAACACAAAAAGCAGACTTCACATTCTTAAAAGCTTAATGTTCTGTTTTACACCCCATGTCAGGGTGACCAAGCTCCTCAATGCCAGGAAGAGTTCTATCAACCAGTACTGGACAGATTTTACTTATCGTTAAATGAGGCTGACTCTAACACCCTGTCTTCCAAGACATTAAAATACCAGGA
Source organism: Nycticryphes semicollaris (assembly GCA_013400055.1). Lineage (NCBI taxonomy): Eukaryota > Metazoa > Chordata > Aves > Charadriiformes > Rostratulidae > Nycticryphes > Nycticryphes semicollaris. Next base: position 773,582 of record VXBJ01001437.1, on the reverse strand, counting down.
GCTTGGACTTCATTATTTCATGGCCCTATATGTTTCTTTTTTTTTTTTTATAATACATGTTTTTATAACTGTATAGGTTTATATTTTCAGTTCATAATAAACCAACTTGCATTCACTATGGCAGAGGGTTCACAAGTACAGAAAACTTAAATCCTTCCGGAGCAAAAGTGTCATCTTCAACAAAGACTGTATTTTCTATATTTTTAAATCTACAATTGTGTGTTTATTTCCATAGTGTTTAGAAAAAATAAACAATTTTATTGATGTCTTCCACCCTTAGAACTACAGTTCTCTGCAGCACAAAACCAGACACAGGAATTAACTTGCATATTCACTGAGATTATATATGTATTAATCTTACAAACATATGACATATTCTACAGACATCATGTAAGAAACTAGAACTGTATATGCTACAATATTATAGAGCTTATTAGTATCAAGGTTCAAAAGACAGGATCCAAAAACTCAGAGCGCAAAATCACAACAAGAATTTTGTTAGAACAGCCAAAGCCATCCTTTGGTTAAATTCCTACCTGTCGTGTTGGCCAAAGAAACGGGCATCAACTTGCCCATCTTTATCCCTCAGTGCTTTAGCAGGCCAGAATGGAAAGCCCTTGAGTTTAGCCCAGACCAAAGGGTGGGGATTGCTCTAGAGGAAGAGACAAAATACACAGTAAGACACAAGCAGTGTTACCTTCAAATCTGATAAACGACAGTTTTGGGGTTTTTTCAATTGTATGTATTACTTAGATTCAATAAAGACCCAACATGCACAAGGTACTAGTGAAATACAAGATTTCATTTACCGATATGCTTGATCTATACATAATAAATCCTGAGAGAACAGAATAAATTTTTAAAAATTAATTTAAAAAAAACCCTTAACTATCTCAATTAATCATATTGTAATTGCACTTTTTTATTCATTTACTAGTCCCCTCCAAATATGTAGCACAGCATAAGTTAGCCTAGGACTGATCTTTCATATTCTTTAATTTTCACTGAAGTCCAAGAAAGAACTTGGAGTTATATACTTCTACTTAAGATTGTTAAGGACCCTCCTCAAGGTTGGTGCAGTATTAAACAAAACCAGAGAACAACCTATTAGTAGGTCATGAAAGAAAAATCAAGTCTAAATTCTCAGATCCACACCTGCAGAAAGAGATATTCACATTTCAGAAATCTTACTCAGAGTGCAAGGACGACATCAAGCCCAGATGACCCAGGCACAGGTATCTTACGTATGAGGGCAGAGTTGATATCTGGTTGCTGACCCCCTTTACAGTTATTTCTGACATTCTTCTTGTGAAAGCACACAGCCTTACAGCTAAACATCTTGAAATAGTTTGACTTCACAAAGAGCACAATGAGCAAGCAGAAGGTTCTTGGTAAACTCCAGCAACCTTCCCTGACTCAGTATCAGTAACCACCATGTGTAAAACAGCAAGCAACAGTCAAATCTGAACAGCTGGTTTAATGTATCAGCTAGGCTACCATAATCCTTAACTTACACAAGGCTCACAAAACCAATTGTCTCGTTTTTGGCAAGCAGCTAAATAACATTCCGGACATACTTCAATTTCATTCATCTGAAAAGAAAAACAGTTATTGGAGAGCTTAAACAGATTCCAAAGTGTAATCAGTATTATTATGTTAGCCTGTCTAGCTGCTAGCATCATTTTCCCACAAATTTGTGGTCATAATTGAATATTTATTTGCTCTGAAATCAACACTGTTTTGAATTACACCCAACTTTTTCTACCCTTGTGACACATGCATTCCAGTTAATAAATCAGACGTGGTTTTACATCCCTCTTTGAATTGTATACTACTGTCATTTACTCCAGTCAAAGAAAATACAACCTTGTTTCATTGTTGTATGTATTCTAGTGATAAAGAATTATTTATCATTATTTCTTCCAGTGGCAAAAATATAACCTCAACTGGGCATGTGATTTCATAACTGATGAAGAATCAAAAATAAAATATTTTATTCCTTATGCTCATAAACTAGTTAAAGTATCAGGCTCGGGTTATATATGTATTTTGTTCTACTAAGAATTGTTAAATTCCTAGAATCTATGTGAATCAGATATGAGCCTATTTTTCGATCTCTAAATATTCATTTAGAAGATAGGTATCTGTATGCAGAATCCCCATGTCCACTTTCTTCTCTTCCAACTCCACATCATAATTACAGATAGTGAATATCCTAGGGAAAGATTAGCAATACCCTGGCCAAAAATCATTCTGTAGCCCATGGATTCAAATATCTAAACATAAGTAAACCTATAAAAAATCTAGTTATGCAATACACACATTAGGAAACACATATTATTTCACTCCTAAAAACATAAATGGAACACTTTAAAAATGAATGGGGGCACAAATACCTCATGCTCACAGATTTTGATGATGACTTTTGCTGTTTGTGTCAATTTGTGATTTCCTGAGGAAACAATAAAATGCTTTAACCAAGAAAATTGTTATGCTAGAATTATGATAAAATAAATAGGTTTTGCATTTAAAAGTAAGCATTAAATACAAGAGAGACCTAAAGAGACGATGTAAAGCACGTACATAAAAACTACCTGCTTGCAAAAGCAGGAGGCAGGCCCTTTTCTCCTCAACATAACATAGTAACAATCTCTACATGCTCCTTTTTGAAGCCTATTGCAGCTGCCCACCTCCGGTCCACTCTTCCAGTAACCCACACGCTGTACCATCTCCTCAATCAGGTCCTATAAAGTGCTGCACAATGCAAAATGCTAAATCAGCTCAGGGTTTTGAACCAGATGATAGGGGTTGGAACCAGATGATCTTTAAGGTCCTGTCCAACCCAAACTATTCTAACTTTTTTTTTTTTTTTAAGGTGGAATGAACATGGGTTGCATTCAATCCTAGTTTGTTAAAACAAAAGAAAAATCTCCACGTTTAGGCAGTATGGTCATTAACAGGAAGATGGTTTCAGTGTTTGCAACTAGAAGGCTATACATTGCTCCATGACTTTAACTATTTCAAAGTTCCATATTTTAGACATATTTTAGGACATAAGTACATACTAATGCTCACCCCCATTGTAAATAATGCAGTTGTGCAAAATCCATTTGGCATCAGCCAAAAATGCTTCAGTGCAACCGTACATTTTCTTTTTAACATTCTGTAAAGAAAAAAAAATAAGAACGTATCAGGAAACAGAAATGAGTAAAAAGTCACAACTTCTTCCTGAACCCTGTTTTCAATCAATGAAATTGATTGTATTTACTGTAAAAATTACTCCTCTAAATAGTTGAGAATCTGACAAATTCAGTGCGTCTTTTGATTGCCATGAAAACTTATAAAATGCCTAAATTAACTCTAAATGTTGAATCTTCAACATTTCCAAAAAGAAGTACTCATTTTCTAAAGGAGTGTTCCATTTGATGTCTCTTCAGAAAGTCATTCAGTTAAATAAAATGAGTCACGTGAATGTTACACCTGTGTACCTTAGAGACATCAACCTGCACTGTAAGGACGTGGAGAAGGAAAATTTGCTGTTTCTTCTCCAGGTCCCAGCACAGCACAACAAAGCTCTGCAGCACTTCAGTCTTTTTAAGCAGTGGAGAGTGGAGGACTTCTTCATGATTTGAAACTTTTAAATTATTATTGAACTGAGAACGAAAGTCCCATTGTCCATCTCTTGACTGTTTCTTTTGTCTTCCACGCCTCTGGTGCAGTGAAGATTACAGCATTTTTGAATGATTAGTAAAAAAATCTGGAATGACTTCTGGATATACACTCAAGTGCTCCCAGATTAATGGACTGGTGATCCGTTAATAGCTTACAAACATGAGGATCAAATGCAAACTCTGGCTAAGTCTCCCCGCAGGATCATTCCTGGAATTAGATGTACTCCAATAGGAGTAAGTCCTGTGTAAGCTTGTCCTTTTCGTACTGGTTTTCCTGAGCATTTGTTACTGGCTAAGACAAAACAGCGGACTGTACAAAACAGTGCTGTAACTGAACTGGTGTATGAATCATTTCAAGGAACCTTTCTCCCCCTCCCATCAAACACTCCATAAATCTTGATGATAGCAATCAAACTCCAGGGACCTTCCTCCCTTAGCTTCATACAAACCTTCTCTAATGTACAAAGGTCCATCGGATGAAAGATATATTCTGCATAATCTGGGTGTTGATCCAGTGAAACTGGCTTTTGAAATGGCTCTGTCTGTTAGAAAGAAAAAAAAAATCACACTGCATATTAACACTGAACAGTTTCATTAATGACCCAATACTCTTGCTGATACTACTTCCAACTGTGATGTCAGGGAAAATTCTTTAAAGGTAATTATAAAATTTCATGATGTAATAAAAATACAGGTAGAAGAAAAGGAACTGAAAGGTCTCACGTGACTGATTTTTCATACGGTGGAAGTAATGAATTGCTGAAGTTAAGGGTTTTGTAAAAGGTACCGTTATTATTTACAGTAGGGTTTTCATGGTGGGGAGTATCAGATGAGGCTCAGCGTATAGCTTTTAGTAGAATATAATAAAGACACTAAATTTCCAATTCACTAGACTCATAAAAATACTTCTTTATCAGACTCATTCTAATCATAACTCTCAAAACAATGGTGGCTTGGTAATGCAAACACATTCAAACTTTTATCAGTGGGACTCTACATTTTATCTGCTAATGCAATTAGCAAGACTGCAATTCTTTGAACACAACCAATTGAAGTACTCAGGTACCAAAACAGGTTATTACTGAAATGCCTGAAGGGCAAAATATCTCAATAGCATTCATTAAACATTAGCTTTCTAAGCACATTTTCAAAACACTTTGTGAATTCAATATAAACAAACACTGACACCTTAATGGCTCATTCAATAGGACAGTATTTACCACTCCAGAGAAAAACGATTCCAAGAGCCAAAATCTGCCAGTACTTAAGAATAACCATCCCAGAAACTGTTGCTATTGTTCTGCCAAAACACTTATCATAGAGAGATCAGAGTTGCAGTGATTCTGCATATCTGTTTTTCCCAACATATTTTACTGTAACTATGCAGGCACAGAGACACTTTCCCTGCTCTAACTCCTGTACAGGCACTAGAAGGCAACAGGAGTTAAGACAACCCTTGGTAATTCATCACATCATATTTTGATTTACTGTTTTCTTCACACATGTGAAGGCAATGCTTGCACCCTGAAGAACAACTGACCAGGATTGTTGAAAGTTGGAAGCAAGAATAAGTGACTGGAATAGGCGAAACTTTGAGGTGTGGTGGTTTTGAGAAGTGAGTCTAAGACAGCCACACGGAGATAGGCACAAATTGGAGAAAACCAATTTTACCCCATGATAGAAATTTGTGGAGCAGCAGCCTCATGTTGCATGAGCATTAATGCCATAGTTTTCACCACACCACGGAAAATTTCTTCAGGGTTTTAGAAGTACATGATACAATTAACTTTTGTGGTAAGAGCAATTTCTACTAACAGATAGAAGCCAGGTTTTCAACAGATATAATCAACAATATAACAGTGTCTGTGCCCAGGGTTTCTGCCCACAGAACCATATTGGTAAGAGATCACGCCTCCTCATTCCCCTGATAACTCAGAGAAGTATTGTCTGCTTTGTGTGAGTGAGAAATCATCACGTCCCGCTGGAAACCCACATTATATTTTGACTACACCTACTGAAACTACGTTCACAAGTTTCATCAAGGAACTACATTTTAAATGCACTCCAAAAGAGAGTACACACACCCTGAACTGATGTCTGTAGCAGAAAGGTGTCAGACAGCACAGAAGCTGTCACATACCATCTGATAAAATGAGCCTGGTTCATAATCCACCAAAGGAAGCAATACTCGGGATTATGACAAACATATGATCCAAGTATTAAAAATAAAATAATCTTCCTTACCCCTGGCTGTTTCATTTTCTGTAGTGCAAACTTCAGTAAATATGATAGCTGTTCAATGGTGAGCATTGTCATAGCTTTACTCTGTGTTTCTATGCATTCTGCAACTGTGATTTTCTAAAAGTTAAGATTAAAAAAATATTTTGTTAGCAAACATTTCTCGGTAAATTCTCTCAGTGAAATATTCTAGCATTGAAATGGAAGACAATTATCTTACAAGAAATAAAACACTTCTGATGACCCATTTCCTTGGGTTTTGTTCAGGTTATATTAATAAAAAGAAAGGGGGGGAAGGGAAAATACGAGAAATTATCCATCAAGATCATGCCAAGTGAATGTGTGAATATATATATAAAATTCCCAAATACAATGCAGGTTCACCGTAAAGTGAGACGGTCACCTGGGCTCCAAGACAATAAGTGATCAATGGAAAACATGCAATAAACCACTTTGCTTTCATTAAAGATAGTTTGATGCTAAGTATTCTCTCCCCAGGAATCATTGGAGAGAAATGATTAAATTCTTCCTCAGCCCTGCAGAAAAAAAAATAGTAATAAAATACCCACTTTTTATGTAGACCCTACAGTGCAATATTCTGTTTTTGCACTGCTGCAGAGCTGACCAGCCCACTTGAAGAAGCACAAGTTAAACTAGTCAAAACTGCAGAATGTTTTCAGAATAAGAGGTGCCTGATGAAGAGATCACCCTTTGAACTGGTGCTTTCTCTAGAGATGGAAACACACAGGAAGTTGGAGACTCATGGTAAGAAGGCAAACACAATCCAGGTACACAAGGAGGAAAACTAGTGAAACAGCAACAGATGCCTCTTCTTTGGTACAAACTTATCCAGCACCTTTGCCAACAGGCAACATAGGAATAAACCAGAAACATTTCAGAACTCAAAAAAAGCTGCTTATATCTCACAAACAAGAAATGCACTCCTTTTGTCAAACTAACCTCACATTCTGGGCAAAACCAATCCCCCTCTGGTTCCGCTGTCAGTTTCAGACACTTAGCATGATAAACCCGAGGACAGAGTTCACAGCAGAGGACTTGGCCTTCCCGATGACAAACCCAGCAATAGAAATCATTCCGTCCATCCTGTGGTACAACATCAACAGGGTCTGTGGTGAGTGGCTGCTTCATATAGTAAAACGGACCATGTCTTAGTTCTGACTGAAATGTAGGCAAGAAAAACAGGTTTGGTTTCAAAACAAATTTGCATTTTTTCAAATAATAATATGCATAATATATAAGCAAACAGCAGTTTACAGAGTTTGATTAACACTTTTGCAAGCACAGTATCTTACTCATTGCACAAAATCATTAATAAAGAGGCTTAGTTCTTATTCAGATGTCAAATGCCAGTTTAACTCAAGAATGAAAATAATTTTTTTGTGGCAAGCAAGGGCATCAAGTGCAAGACATGGAGTCCAACAAAAGTCAGTAAACGTATCTTCAAGAAAGAAGTATTACTACAGAAGCTATTGGGTCCTCTAAACTCAGAATTCCATGGGGCTGTGCAAGCTCAATACTGAGATACTTAGCGATGGCTAAACCTGGGACAACTGAAGAAGTTAGTCCTGAGACAAGAAGTTGAACACCATGCAAATCTGTTCTAAGTTGCAGCAGTTCACATCTTTGTACAATGAAGCAAGCCAGTGCTGATTCGGATTAATAAGGCAAACTGTAGAGTAAGATGGCGAAAGAGCCAATTCATATCCTGAACAGCCACTTCTGCTACAGAAGCAGGAACACAGGGAGAGATTTAATCCACCATTTAAATGCACATCAGAATTTAAGACTCACAGTCTCCACTGGTTTTCCTGCACTGGAAAACACTTAACGGTTAACTTTGTAAACTGCATGAACTAGCCTTCACTAGTTTTGGTTGGTTCTCAGGTAATTTTGTGTACATTTACACCATTTACACATCTGCAGGTTTCTAGACCTTTGAGCTGTCACATGCCCTCGTAACTTCTAGAACAGTGCAACAATATGCATGTTCCATACCTTCGCAGCACCCTGTATAAAATCAGTCACACAGGGCATAAATTAATGTCACCAGAAACAACCAGCGTGCCAGCTTGGATAGGGATATTTCTAGATTTCTAAAGTTATAAAGGACAAGGTCTAATTATTTTTATGAATAGAGGACCACCAAGGACAAATTAGGTGATGCAGAAGTGACAACCCAGCTGAAGATGATGTACCTCAAAATACACCAGAGGAGATATCAACTGCAGTTATCTAACACTGTATATAATATTTTAGGCAAAGAAAGGATGTTACCCACAAATGTTCCCAAAACATTCTGCTATCTCAAATTTCACTCAAATTTCTATCAGTTTTGATGCTTTTCATTTTCTGTTCTACAGATGCTACAGCTACTAAGATACTTGTTCCCACCACAGAAGAACTGGGCAAACTTATTTTCTGTACTCTCTGTATATGATTAAATAATCATATAACATGATGAGGCTTTCAGAAGAAGATCCTGTGGAATAAGAGCGACAGCATAAGGCCTTAACTACATTCCAAAAGTATCACTACTACAATTGTTCAAACATACAAAGGCAGACAGAAACCCAGAGTGAAGAAGGGAAAGTTGCAATGTCCAGTGCGGAAACACATTTTGTTTTCAGTTATATGGACCACAACCACGAGACCAAAATCTCAGTAGCGTATACGCGGAGATGTAGCTATGGGACACTTTCTCAACTGCAGATAAAAGAAATGACCAGTAGAATTTAACATATATTCTGACTTTGAAGTGTGTACAAGTAGTATATTCACGCTAACTTCCTAAGAATTAAAGATAATGCTTTAAGACAAATACAAAAACTGCAAAACTATTCCACTGAAATCAGCTCACAGCATCCAAACTGAAAAAGAATTCCATTTTTGCTAGAGCATGAGAGGAATTAATTTTCTGTTCAAGGTGCTTGTATCTTTTAGACATCTGTCATCTTATTTTGTCTAGGCCAAATTTAAGAAAATAAGCTGGCAACTCTCATTACATTATAATTGACCAATAAAGTGTCAGAATTTCCTAATTTTTAACCTGTCTCAGCTACATTTCTACAATTCCATAATTCTTTTCCTGTATTTCATCACTTTAAACACCTGTGGGCACCTTTCTGAAGATTTGTTACTCTGTCCACAACATGTAACACAAAGCTTCATGCAACTATAACTTTAGTAACGGTATCTTGAAACACTAAAATATTACAAAACACCTCATAATGTAGAATATTAAGTTGGATGTTTCCAGTGGTGCTGTCACACCCCAAAAATGGCTTTATCAGCCAATCAACCACAGGTATCAGCTACATTCTACCTGAGAGCAAACCAAGTAACCGGATGGTCAGCTCACGCCTGTTCAGCAGCAAAAGAACCTTTAACAACTCCTGCTACCACATAGAGCAGTTTTGCACCTACTCTAGAAGAAAATACCTGGCATGCCCATTTCAAATTTGACATGCAAGACAACATTGAGTTAGAAACAGTTAAACAAAACTAAACAGATGATATTTTCTTGCTAACTTGTAATGTATACAGCAAAATAAGCAAATCTGATCGCTTTTCTTCATTACATACACAACTTTATTCTATCCTGTAATATTTCAGGTCTGAGATACCTGGAAAATAGAAAAGGATTTACTGAGGGGAATGTATCAAGTTCAACAACTGTGATTGTGTTTTCATGTATATTTTTAAAAGCATGAATAAAACATGGAAATTAATACCCTAACATTAAATTCCACTGTTCTTAAAATTATCTCTACACTGCACAGTCAGAAACTCAGACTTCAGTAGGGCAACATCTCCCCAGAAAAAGTCCTGGATGTAGAGGAGTTTCTACAGCCTGCACTGAAGCTCAGTAAAAGCCAAACTGGGCACCTTAAGCTAGTACAAGTAAGCCTACACACGCTATTACTAGACCTCCCAATTATCCTTAAATAAAATATGCTTGACGCTGCAAGGCTGCTGTCTGGCAAGGCCTGATTTATTGACAGTCTTTGTTCCAGGACAACTGCAGTGATTGGGAATATAATTTTCTTTCTTAACCAGTGCAATTGTATAATATTTAATGTGGATCCTGTTATACCGGGAAAAAGTGCTTTAAAGCCTCAGAACTTAATCCTGTGTTTATATAATCCTGACAAAACACATTGGCACACAAAAGAACTGTGAAAAATACACTGGCATGTCACTATTAAATTAGATGAAAAATACTTTCAGTAAGGCTAAAGACTGCTTTCATGTAATCTCCCCTCCAAGATGATGCAGGTGCTTTATAGCATTTGCCATTCAATAATCTTCATACAATTCTTTCACTTGCATCATACAATGAATCAGAAATTGTCAAAGTCTTCTGAAGTCAAGGTTTCCTAAAAATCTACAACAAAGGCTGAAAATTGTATATTCAGAAGACAATGAAAATCTGGTTTCAAGCATGAAAACTGAAAAGTACTGTCAGTGTGAGCCTTTGATTTAAATAGTTTGGTAGGAGTCTACACAGCCCAGCAGTTGAAAGGGGAGAGAATCTGCAGAGCACCAAGGAAGGAGCTGGACTTTTGTTAATAACTGGCAGATGAGAAACTTAGACCGACATTATGAGATCTTTCTTAATCTAGGATACCACGCCACTGAACATTTATTTCCTTTTGGTGCTTTTAATTAATAACAGCTATTACTATTGTGGTATTGTTATTATATTTCTTCCTAATACTTTTGTTCAAAATTGCATTTATTGGTTATATATCTTACTAGCTTTATGAAATCAAAAAACAGGACACAGGTGGTCTCTCTCATACAGATGTAACACAAAAATAATAGAACATCCAAATCCAGCTGATAATGCCAACTCCTACACCCACTGCAATCAAAAAGTAACTTCTTCGTGTACGAAAGCAGAGCTTTCTGAAGAGGAGAGAGCTCCTGATCAGTTGGCTTTACATTCTTCATTGTTCCACATTCTAGCATAACAAGACCACGACTTCTCTTACCTGCTCTTTATTATTACTGTTCAATAGACCAGGTTTCTTTTTCTTTTTTATAGGACTTGTTGACGCATCTTGTGGTGAGTGGCCATTAGAGGAATGTGGAGGGCTGGGAAATTTCCTTTTTTGTGCTATGCGTTCGGCAGAGCCAGGATCTGTAACAGATAGAAACAATATGGTTGAAGAGAGTGTATCGATGAAAAACATATGAACAAGATTATGGTTTGTCATTCACACTGCTTCACTGAATGGAACAAAAATTCTCAACTGTCTTTCACTCAGTCTCTGACAAAACTGGAAGCACAGACTTGCCAAGCTATGCTGCTGTTAAGTGAATTCTCAATACGGTAATTTATATTAACATTAAATATGTTTTTCTTTTCCCACAGCATTCTGACCATTCATCTCATGTCATATTTTAGCATCTTTTAAAGTACAACAACTATTATTTCTGTAGCTTAGCAGAGTGCTATGCTAATTTATGTCAATGCAGTTTAAAAGCAGAGACACAATATTAACAGTTCCTGTCAGCTTCGCTCATGTAACCTAGGAACATAAGCAACAGAAGTTAAAACATGGTTAGAAGAAAGTCAGTCCTCATCATTTGTTTCTCATATTTAAATAAACTTATCGAAATATGTCCACAGAAGAAATGAAATTGTCCTATAGTCTGAAAATAAATATGCTACCTCAAATACTTAGTTGTATGTAATATCACAAAATACCAGGGATTGGAAGAGACCTTGAAAGATCATCCAGTCCAATCCCCCTGCCGGAGCAGGAACACCTACATCAGGTCACACAGGAACGTGTCCAGGCAGGTTTTGAATGTCTCCAAAGAAGGAGACTCCACAACCTCTCTGGGCAGCCCGTTCCAGTGTTCTGTCACCCTCACTGTGAAGTACCACCTGCTGAATTGGACTGTAAAAAGATAAAATTAAGACAAGACTCCCAGTCAAGTAGTAACTTTTGACAGCAAGATACAGCAACAAACAGAAAGTGTCGTAACTTTTCAGTGTCTCTCCCAGTCAGAGCTCTCACACTCAACCAAGTAAATTACAACAGCAATTTAACAAGTCACAGCTTCCAACTCTGCCTGCAGTTACTATCCCAAGTAACAAAGCTGGCAGAAGGGAGCATGTGCCTATGTCTCAGCTGCTCATAGACTGTCATCTTGGTGTTAACTCAGCATACCAGTAACTTAAGTAGCCCTGGTGGCTCTGAACTGCATTTTATGAAACATGCAGAAAAATCACTGGTTTGTGACCAAGTAAATTCATTAGAATATTCAGAAGGAATTATTTACAACCTTAAAAGAGTTTATATACTTCAGGAAAAAAAAATCACTGACAAGTTCATCAGAATTATGCTAGGTAAAAATAAGAGCATTTGCAACTTCATTTTCTCAGAACAAAATTTAAATAATTCCTAATGAATATGGAATGCTCAATTACATGCTCAGCTCAATTACAAAGAACTTACTGACATTTTTAAAAAGAAAAAAGCTTACCCTCAGTTGTAATAGACAATCATAGAACAGTGAAATGATCTTGACAAAATACAACTTACAGTTCAACAGAGTTGGTTTAACATGTTTAAGTTTTCATTAAACTTTCAATGCAACAAAACAAAATTATCTATAAAACCATAGGGATCAGAAGTCATCAACAACTGAACCCTCCCCAAAATAACTTCCAGATTTTCAATCCCTGCTTGCACTAGTGCAAATGATTTGTGGCTGCACACTAAACAACTGAGGAATAAAACCTGTCTGAAAAAATAACTTTTTTCTGACCCTTTTTTTTTTTTTCCTCTGATCCCTTTCACTGTACAGCCACACAAATGCTTGTAATAGATTCTGTGAAGCAATTAGACTGGATAGGAACAAGTAGCGTGAAGAAATACTGCTTTTAGTCTTAATGCCACCTTAAAAGTTTTTTTGTCAAACAACAGGTTTTGGCAGCAATTTGACAGAAACCAGAGGCATTCAAACTTTTGGTTGCCACGATCCTATATCCTTTCCCTCCTGGATCTGTATTCTTATCTTCCAGGCCTCACTGGGTGATGGACTGAGTCGACTCAGTTGCCTGTTGCCAAAATCTCACTGAAACACTTCACCCGAAGTCTCTAATGAACATCAGAGGTACCAGAACAACCACCAGTAACTGGATCAACTCATCAGATTATGTCTATTGTCAATAACATTGAAGTAGCTATAAAACGGTCCACCAAAATATACTAGAAGTTCCCCAAATAGAAAAACACTGAAAACCACAGCATTAGGCCATTTCAGGAAGGCAGTAGACAAACACCTTTCTCCCACAAGTGCCTCCCAATCTGACTTAACTATTTATTGACTGAGACAATTTTGTTGAGCTACAACATTCCTCGTAGGGAATGATTTTAGCACATTTAAGGAGTCTCACACACAATATGGTCACTGCCACTTTCTCATTAGACAGTCTCACAAGTGAGCCAGCAAAACACAGTTTAGTTTAAAACTGTTCAGAATAATGCTCTGTCAAAGTGAAAATTTACGCTGAGTTGTATACAAAAGTAAGGTAATTTGTCACATAGTGCAAATCTTAGAGGGTCTATGACACAATAAAGAACTGGATTAGATTTCTACATGACTTCTGTACTTTTGTGCAAATAGGGAAACAGTCAATACAGAGAAATAAAAATTGGCTGCAATAATGATTTACACAAATGGAGATAAGATTAAGAACCTGTGGTTTTTTTCAGTTTAGCTACTTATGCACAGAAGGTGGCAGAAGAACTCCTTTGGCTGGCATATACTTCATATATCCCCAGAGAGCTGAGCCAATACAGCTACCAGGGAAGAAACACTGCAGTATCAGTGTCAGCTAAACCAAAACCCACAACCTAACCAAAGCGATCAAACCTAAAACCAAAGCAAGGTCTGAATTCTAATTTTTTTTTTCATTAAAAGTAGAACAGAGCTTATTCAGCATGGGAACTGTTTGAATTCAGAGTGATCAGCAAAAACAGCATCATACCATATCCTTCCTCATCTCTCCATCCATGGTTTGGAACAGCACATACAATATAAGTCTTTGTTTCTTTATTATGATTTGTAATTCTCAACAGAGACTTCCCATACATTCTGAAAGGCACTCTATAAGAAAGCTATTCTTACTGTGAAGTGCTGACCGTGCCTTAGTCCTTGGTTTCCCAATACAGAGGGATCTGTAGAATTGTCTCTTCTCTACAACAAATAACATCCTTAAAGTACTTGCAAGGATCTCCAACCCTGCATTTCTCTCCAGCAAATTCAGCCCTCACTGTAACCCACTGAAGAGACAGACTTTTATTTCCAGTCTGTTACATATGCAAGCACAGCTTAAACCAGGAGAGCAACAGGAGAGTACAGCTTTCTGCCCTTTGGCTTCCATTTTTAACTGCCAGGCACAAAACTGCCATCAGTGGGGCACACCAGTTTCCTTTCAAATGTGTAACCTCAAGTTGTGGGGATTAGAAGGAAGCTGCCTGTTACACTGTGCATTGTGCCTTCTCTCAGAATATGAAAAATCAGGTGTAAAGTTCCTCATCATTGTCTGGCCCCTGTAATGTGATGCTTCTCACTTTTAAATGTTGCTTCCTCCTAAAGGAACAGATTCAGGGTCAGGAAAGGGTTAAACTGTTATTAACCAAGCCAGAACTGAATTACAATTCAGTCACAGTCAAATCCAAACTACACTTCCACAGAAAAGATACTGATTCAGTACTGATTAAACCAATCGATCACACCAAATGATTGATTTAATCAAATTATCACACAGAGATATATGCTTGGTTAACTGATTTCAAAAACTACTTAAACTAGTGTAATTTTCTTCTGTGCTTCAAGCCTGACCATACGAGGGATTCTCAAAGGAACTACTGGTGACTCATAGCCAACATAAAAAAAACTGACCTGAAATATACTTTTTGTGTTTTTTTCTTTTTTCAACTGGCAAGTTACTGAAATGCACAGAGATTTTCTTAAAGAAATATAAGACATAACTGGAAAAATTAAGCAATGCACAGGCATTTTCCTTCAGATTTAGTTGTGCTAGTGGAATAGGCTAATAACTACCACTATATGTTGCCAATTTACCAATATGTGAGGGACCTAATAATATGAAT
This sequence comes from Nycticryphes semicollaris, assembly GCA_013400055.1. Taxonomy (NCBI): domain Eukaryota; kingdom Metazoa; phylum Chordata; class Aves; order Charadriiformes; family Rostratulidae; genus Nycticryphes; species Nycticryphes semicollaris. The sequence continues at coordinate 758,515 of VXBJ01001437.1, read as the reverse complement.
ATTCTTTTAATTCTGGTTGAGTAAAATGAGAATGGTAGCACCCACTTAAATTTAGTCAGCATTTCCAATTGTAATTAAGATAAAAAATGCTCCAGTTGCATTTTGTGTGAATTTCTTTCAACAGCAGTTCCTTATTTAGCACACACTGCCTCTCTTTCCTCCTTGGCTCTTCCAGTTGTGTTAGCAGGGTTTGTGTAGCTGTGCTGTGAACCAGAGCACAAAATTTACCCTGTTACAATAACCCATCAGGAGGTGAGTTAATTTTTAACCTGCATGACCTCCCTAATGTAGTTCAACTTAATATTTATTACTTCAACAAAGTGAAACAAATCCAAGCGGAAAGAAAAAAGACCAAATTTCAACTATGCAATAAGTTGGTGACTAGGATAGTTACTTACAAGGTGGATTCAAGTTTCTGCTCCAAAAAGGAACAGCAAGAATTTGTGTGATCTCTTCTACGTCAAGCAAATGTTTTTTAAAAGGCGTTTAATGAGAAAGAATAGTCTTACTTTGGAGATTATCCTACCATGCCACTTGGTCACCAGTTAGCACATGTGCCTGCAATCTTCTTCATATACTGAGCAAGTCAACCTGAACCAAACTTTTCAGATAGGCAACCACTTGTGCACCCACCTCTTCTAACTGAAAAGGCTGAGATCACTTGCAGTTCCTCAGCACTCAGAATGATAAAAAGAAATGAAATGTTCTGTGTACTAAACAAAGGACATCGCAGTAAAATAATAAATACACATTTCATTGATAAATCAATTGTACTAACAAATTAATTTGCCAGTCAACCATACTCCACTTATTTCTTGATTTTTGAGTGTGTGGTTTTGCTTTCTAAGCATTATTTCAAAATCACGCTTCCACTGCAAGTGAAAAAATAGACATGTGAAATAACTTTTTTTTAATTCTCATTAAAAGTTACCTGCTTTACACCACTAGGTTATCACTAATTGCTCTGTAATGTTGCCAAGGTTGACACATGCACCTATGAGTGCTCTTGAAAATTGTCCACTGGGGAGCAACAAGCTAACCTGAGTTTCACCTGAAGTTTAAAATCTTTGTTTCCATATGCCACCATGTGACTAAAGGATTAGTAACTAGCTCCCAGGAGACAGAGTAAAGCATACTTAAACCCTAAAGCAACTTAGTTTCACACTGTTTCAGAAGTCCAACCTTGTGTGATAGCAATGCAGTTTTCAAGCAGATAAAATATGTGATAGTGACTAAATACAATTTAGCTTAGAAAAAACTATAACAAACAAACAAAACCATGTTATTACTGTATATACCATTTATATAATATATACTACTATATAATAGTATATTATATATACTATATAATCCCATTTTCTCAGTGGAATCAAGTGGGAAATGGTGTAAAAGTAAAATGTTGTTTTCCTTGCTTTTTCCATGACACCCAAACACATTTCTTCCTGAAAACAAGTGACATCAACATGCCTTACCATAAGAATACAGCATAAACTGCTCAGGACCAGACTTACTGACAGTGACATCTTACACCCCGTTATGCTCTCCTTTCCATATGCCTTTTTTCTGTTTTTAATTTTAAAACTTGGTTAAGCTAAATACAATCAAAGTAATTCCAAACTAAAACCAAAATGAAATGGCATCTACACATGTATTTCTAAGCATCAATTACTCTTGCATGAGCTGAAATCCACAGCAAGTTGCACAGGTCTAAGTTAGCGTTCCACAGCATCCTTCCCTTTTCCTTACTGTAGCACTTAGTTATTTGTTCACCCGGGAAGTAAGATGGCTTAGATATGGCCAAAACCCACAATAATCTCAAAAATTAATTTCAGCTGAATCAGCACACTGACAAGGCCCAAAGCTGACAGTGCCAGTATGGAGCTATGCGGCTGCCCCGAAAGACCGTGTCAGCATGGCAGGTCTGACCAAGTGGCATATACTGCCCGAGCGTAGCATCCTCAGTGCAAGGGACAGAAAGCCAAATAAGAACAGCCTGAGTAAATCAGTCTCACTATATGCCATGATTTTCAAATTCAACCTAACCTTTTGTTAGGCAAACAAAACAAAAACCTTCCCCAAAAGCATGGAAATTGCAAGATAAAAGCTTTTACTGTCCACAAAGAATTAACCTCTTTCTAAGCTGGTGTGGAAAGGAAGAAAAGTTTTGCATTTCAAAATAAAGCACAGACAATACAAAAAAAATGGACTTTTATCTTATCTGCATTAATTTTACTATACTTTCATGAAGAGTATTAGTTATTCAAATTCTGTACCTAGTTTTCTTTTGTATTAAACACGTGTTCTATGAAAAATGAGTTGTTAAAGTGGTAACATTTACTACTTGTAGAACAAAACTTTTCTATTCTGGAAATTTTCAGAAAGTGAGAAAGGGGAACTCAGAAACACATTAGGTTTAAATAGTAAAAGAAGAAAAAAAATCAAAAAAGGTTTTCAACATGACTTGTGATAAAGATGGTAAAATTAGCAGTCATTTTACTTTTCCAGGAGCCAGAAACAGCAAAGCATTTTCTTCAGTGAAAACACTGTTTTACTCCTCCAGGAACTGTATTAAATATCAGTAAACTGAGACTTAGTTACACCAATAAATGTTTTGTGTGATATAAGTAGGCTTTTGCAAAATTCTAAATTCTAAATAATGTTTCCAATTAGAAACCCAGTCAATTGTTCTATGCAAGTTAGACACTGGGCAGAAGTGTTACTTGAACAGGGGCAGCCCAAGGCTACTTCTGTTAACATTGATTCCCAGTCCCATGTGATCCCTTTTGTTATGACACAAATAGTTCTGCCAACATTTGGTGAACCAGATCAAGGAATTAAATTAGACAAAGTGTAACAGAACAAAAGAATAAAAATTACATGAAAGCAGTTTCATGAAGAATTAATTTGATGGCTGTAAGAAAGAGCTAGGCTAGCTTAAAAAAAGAAGGTAGCAGTGAGAGAAGGTACAAGAATACAAAGGCGACTGAAGACTGCTTAAACTGTCATTACCCCCCAGAAATGTATAACTATGCCTTTAGAAAGAACAAAACAAACAAACAAAAAAACCCCACCAAACGAAACCAAAAACAAAAACCAGAAACTGACTTCCATCAAGAGGGTCACTTCTCTCTTCTTTCCTCCTCCTCAAAAGCTCTGAATGCATGCAGGTTAAATGGTCGTGAGGGAAATCGATGAAGAATTCTGAGAGAAAAAGGAGCAAAACTAACTCCATTGTCAGCATCATTACAGTCTAGTTTGATAGAATAGGTTTCAATTAATAATTTATACAGATTCCAGTACTGTAAAGTCTCCCAGTTATATTTATTATTCTCAATGGTTGCTAATAGATACATGATTTTTCAAATCCATTACATATAATAATATAGCAAGCTTAATTATCTTCAAAATATTTATCAAAATCATGGACTAATCTGTTAGAATTTATACTCAACTCTGAGGCATTTTTAATCTTATGACAGAATTTTGAAATATGATGCAGTTGCAATCGACCAGTAAAGCCCTGTTTACATTCCAGAAAATTCAACTGATGCAATTAACCCAAACCAGTTGCTTAATGTAGCAAATAACAGAGGTTAGCCACGTTTGTCTAAATCCTGATGAATTCCTACATTACAATTTTATACAAGCATAAAAAGACACCATTACTTCTTTCCTCATTGCAGGACTTTGGAAAATAAAGAAAAAGAAACACTTCCCAACAATCTGCAACATAAGAGTTGTAAGTTGTTTATGAACTAGAGCCTGGCTGCAGGGGGACTTTTTGCCTCAAGGCACTCCTGAAGCCCCCCTGTTGATTACAGAGTAATAAGGGCTCTACACTAGAGATAAAGCCTGGGGTTATACTACTGGGCACTGGAGGATTCTCAAATTACCTTTCACATTGGAGCAAGACACTCATCTCTATGAGTGATTAAATACTTGGTAACACTGCACAGAAAGTTGATAGACAATAACTATTATGAAACTGTTACAAAATATATAACATATTCTGGCATTTCCATTTTACTAGTTATTTTGCATTTATATTCATAACATCTGATCCTTTTACCACTGAGAGAAGCCCCTAAGACCAAAGTCTTCGACACAAACCTACAGCAATGCAAAAGCTGTAAAAGTCAGAATTCTCACCAGTAAGGAGTAGTACTTCCCTATGTGATTCTACAACAAGCTAAGTCCATCTAATGATTAGCTGTCACTGAAGGGGGCAGGTCTGCTCCTAGCAATGACATTTGCCCAACTCCTAGTAATCTGGTTCAGGAAGATAAGCAGGTAGAAAATTACCTCTATATCCAAACCCAAGTCCCTAAGAGCCAGCAGAGATGCAAAGGAAATATAAGAGATGTATGACTGATGGAGGAAAGAAAAGCATTAAAAAGCTCCTTTTGACTAGTCATTATACAGGCAATGGTTACAGTACTAGCTGAAGCCTACGTGGAATTCCATCTACCACCACAGCTAACTACTGTTGGCAGGTAAGTAACAAACTAGCAGAGAAATAATCTGAAAATTAAAAAAAAAAA
>VXBJ01001437.1:735174-752727 GCA_013400055.1 Nycticryphes semicollaris | reverse complement strand
TTTCATTAAAAAAAAAAAAAAAAAAAAAAAAAAAAAAAGTTCATGAAGAAGCTAATTGTTTTTAAAGAAATTTAATTTATTTGCCTACAACTTTCTTTAGACTTGACCTCACACGAGCTGTACAAACAAACTGCAGCCAAGCAATTAGGCTACAAACTTGTCAGCTTCTCCAGGACAAGTGTGAAGTTATACAATTCCACTGATTGATCTCCGGCAGGGGCTTCTCAGACCATCAAGAAACCCAAACAAACCAAGAAGAGCTGTATGCTTCCCTTATGGGTTTGTCTATATAGGTTCCATTTCCTCATCCACATCCTTTATAAAACACACAAGGCAAAATTCTAACAAGATTAATGTTACAAGAGGAAACACGGTTACCACTACCCCACCAGTTTAGAGCCTTATTGCAATTTTTCTCCCTTATGTGAATGTAACAACAGCTTTAAATTCTGGTTTGTGACTTTTCTGCCTGCAGAACTGTGACTTTTCTGCACTGAACTCAGAGAGAAACTTGTCTCACTTCCAATAACGAACTCCAGAAAGATTAAGTTTAGCAGGCCTGTAATACCACCAGCTCTTGTACTAAGCAGATGACATTTATGATCCTTTTACTTTCTATGCAAAACTACGTATTCAAATAGTATAAAGTTCGACCACTAGAATACAACTAAGCAAGATGGCTTTTAGACAAGTGCAGATTTCCTTACAACCCCCATCACTTCCTCACTGATAAAGATATATAACTATAAGGGCTTGGCAGGGGTGGTTGTTATGCTTACCCTTAGAGAAGTGCTGGCATGGATTTCATCAACATACATGTAAAATTTAATAATCAATTAAAGCAAATCAGCATCTAGTTAAATAAATATAAATTCCACTATTATTATTCAACTTATACAACCTCTGCTAAGCTTTATCTTTACTATGGCCATTCAGATATCTTTCTCTGGCATTTAAAACACTACGAGTCCTACTGCATACAGACTAGTTACTACCACACAATGACAGCTCTGACCAATCTAAAGTAGCACTGTGGCAATCCTGGCTTTGTCCTCCAAACCACTCTCCTTTCAACCACTACAAGAGCTTGCCCGTGAGCTGGTTCAGGGAATTGTATCAACAGTAAACTCACTCAGTATAAAAACATGGAGTTTCTTCTGCCAGGTTAGCTCCCTCAGAATTGACCAATTTGAATAGATCGGTGCCCACAAAGCAAGGGGAGCTGCAGGATCACGTGGCTGAGAAGGTTGGGAGATGAAAGATTGACCCCTTTTTAATAACCATGAGGTTGCCCTGGGAAACTTCCTCTTAACCCTACCAAAAAAAAAAAGTTAAAAGTTTCTTGTGGGCTTAATGGAAATGGTATGCCTTGAGGTCAGATCAGCACTAGAACTAATGTAAGGGAATCACAACTTTTTCTATGGACCATACACACCTGTTTCTGGGCTGAGTAAAGCAACAGCACTAAAAGGCATCTGCATAAACAGGTATCAGACTCATAAGTGACTTTTAAACATTGATTATGTCAGTGACATAAGTAATAGTTTAGCTCACTCAGTGCACATGAAGCTCTTATTAGTACTAGCATGCGGGCCAAAGTCCTTCTAAGGAGAAATGAAAGTAAGATTTCATGGGCTGCTAAATGCATTTAATAACCTGCTCTGTCGCTTATATCGAGTTCTCATAGTGTTTTCACAAACTCGTCACTACAAGTGCAGAAAAATGTTTCTGTTTTTAAGTTGGTTAGAAAGTTCAAGTGCTTGGTGATCTGACAAGCACCACAAAGGAAGGAAGCAGTGGGAATACAAAGCTGAGAGCTTACCCCAATCAGCAACAATCGTTAAAGCAATAAAAATAGTTTATTTTCTGCTGGCTTAGAAAACTGAAACACAGAGATAAGTAAACATCAAAAGCAGTCCAGTGATGGAGACTGACATGCAAGACCACAAGCAGAGAAAGGAGAAAAGGACAGGGAGAAGGAGCAAAAGGAGCAAGTGAATCTCTTCTGAGCTGTCATATCATATACACTACCTCACTTAACCACTCCATGAAAAGGGAAACAAGAGATTTACTCTCTGTTAGCACAAATAAGACCCAAATGCAATTTTATAACCATGTTACCTACCCAAGCTACCTGATTAAAAAGAAAAGGAATGCAGATGATCTGTGCCATGCTTTCAAGACAATTATACCTGCACATTCAGCATTAACTAGACTTATGACCCTGTAGTAGAAATGTGAGGAATAAGTGGGTATGTGCCAGAATTTTAAAAGGACTGTAGTAGCCATTACTGCCATTTAACAGGAATGGCTTTCAAGAAAACTGAGCTCTAAAGTCAGCTGCAAGTACAGAAGGAGATGGGCAGGCAGGTGGCAGCCAGTCACAGTGAACTGGAGTAAACAATTTTGTGCAAGTTTTCGTACTGAAAGGCATTTCTGTCCCTACACTCCATGTAACAGTGCAAATATTTATACTGGTATAGATGGTTGCATTTTTGGCTTTCTTTATACCAAGAGACAAGATCATTTGCCTGTAATAACTCATTCATAGGGAAAACTCCAGAAACAGACAGAAATTCTCAGTCACCTGCAATTTCACCAGCAAGTTTAATTCATGTCAGGGCAACAGGAATACATAAATGTCCATGAAACCATACTGCTTAGGGACCAATTTTTGTGGAAACAGAAATACTACTATGTTTACTCTTTGGAAAATTAGTATTCATTTCTGTAGGAAATACTACCTTATGATTATTATCACTACTACTATTTTCTTCCACATTACAAATCTAAAACCACTCAATATGAGTACGACTCAAGAGTCGATTAGATGTGGTGTTGGGAGATTTGGTGTAGGGGAGGAATTTGTAGTGCAGGGCTGATGGTTGGACTTGATGATCCCAAGGGTCTCTTCCAAGCTGAATGATTCTATGATTCTACTTTAAAGGAAGCTGGGATAAGCGAGATGATATATGACATAAGAGGCTGACGTTTTTTCATCATTTAACCTAAGTTAGTTAGGGGCAGGGGTGTTGCTATAATGACAATTGAGTAAATATTAAAACACTTTCTAACATACAATAGTCTTTGTAACTATTGCAATAGTCATTCTGACTTCATGGTAGATTATGCAGTTACACTATCCTGGTTTACAAATATTTATATGCTGTAGAACATAGACAAAATGTTGCTTCTTCCTCACCTTTGGATCGAGTAGAGATATCCATCCCCTCCACCACCTCCTGCTCTGCCTTTATTTCTTCTTCAGCCAAGCTGCAGGATTCAAAAAGGTGAATTAGAACAGTTATAGATTGTATTATTCAATGTCTAACTTCATGTACAGAAGTTCAACACAACACTGTCAAATACAACTATATTAAAAATTCTGATGAAATGAAAAGTTTGCTGTTTGCCAAACAACAGCTATTTGGCCAAAACAAGTAGAGAAACAATCCAGGTACACATACATGCTGCACATTACACATTATATATATAAAGCACCTATCACCATATTGATAAATATTCTTTGGAACCACTCTGAAGGCAGAGGTAAAAACAGGAGTTGGTCTGTTGGTACCTCAGCACTTCTGTTTCCAACCAATTTAAAAAAAAAATATATAAAAGCCACAAGACTTTGCTGCCAGCCTGCCTGGTGTTTTAATACTGCTACTCCATCAGGGTTGGAGGGAGAGCTATTGTGAATGCCTACAGTTTGCATAGGTAACATTTTCATACTAATGACAGGCTTGTAACATGTACTGAAGATTATGTCACTGTATGTATAAATTGTATGTGACAAACAGGAATTCTGTTCTTTGTGGCTCTTAATCTAAGGCCTCCACAAACTGTGTGGACAGATACCTCCTAACGTTTAAACACTCATCAGCATCAGTGAACAGATTAGCTGAAGTAACAGAGCTAGCAACACAGAACAGCTTGCAAAATTAGAAGGTAACATGCACTTTTGAAAACTATTAAATAAATAATTTCAAGGATTTTGAGACTGACTATATAACAGAAAACTTAATGTTTATAGTTTATTGGCAATGCAATTCCACCAATCATTAACTATAAGAAAGAGTAAATATGACAGAGTGGTTACTATCAATTCAACAATTCAATTGTTCAACAATTCAATATTACACAGTTTTAACCATTTAACCCTGCCTGGAATGGACTAAGTAGATGACAAACTGTATCTGACTTGTTCATATTCTACTTTCATATAGTTAATACTGCTAAGAAAACTCCTCAATGAATTTGGCTAGCTAAGTCAGTTTGGGGAAGGAAGGTGGAAAGAAGAGGAAAAGAAGAACTAGAATGAATATTGAGTTACACACCATTTTTGGAGAGCTGGCTATCACAGATGAAAGATAGAAGAAAACACATGACATTGAAGCAAGCCCAATTTCAAAATGATAGACTAATGAGGTTATGGTGCCTGAAGGAGGTATCTGAGTTGCCATTTATACCACCAGAGCACAACAGCAAAGCAGGATGTTGATCTTTTCCTCTGTAGCGAGAGCTTAGTGTTCAGTCTCTTAATGTAAGTTGTTGCTGATACCAGTTTACATTGATATAACAGACTCTGAACTACTACTGCTAGGGAGTGAACAGAGATCCCATTCAGCTATCCCAGCTCAGGGGACAGCTATTTCTACCACAGAGGCCAAGAGGACAGCTAGAAACCTTTGCTTTAGCAACTGTGGTTAAATCTGCCCAAGACAGCTAATCAGAGCTCGGAAACAACACTGAGGACTTGGTTACATTTATATCAGAGAAACTCTTCAGCCTGACAAACAGTTTATATTAGCAAGAGTTTTGTTACTGGTATAAGTTAAAGCAGCTTCCTAAACAAAGTAAAACTTACCAGCAGAAGGACTTTTTAGTCTGGTATTTGTCAAAACTACTTTTAATCAACTATCAGTGGGTTGGGTTACAATTCCTCTCACACTTGTAAACAGGACAGTTATGTCAGCAAACATTTCAAATACAAATTAACCAAGCTCAGTGTATGGAAGACTCAACGGTGAGAAGATCTGTGAACTCCAGAAATCATTATTCTGTATTTATTATTTTTATATAGCAATAATTTACATATTAAACTCTTTAAATCATAAAACACGGAAGACAAATTCTATTCTACCAGCATCCAGTCTCCCAGCTCATGGGCTATGCTGATAATTTCAGTAGCAAGGAAAAGCACTCATGTGACCAGAATTATGGTAAATGCCTAGCGCAGTTGACCATGGCACAATGCTTCTCAGATTTATTTTGCATAGGCAGACTAAATGCGTAACATAGTTGACTGTACTACAATGCTCGCCAATTTACTATGCATGGGCTGATCAATTATACTGTGCATTTGTTACACCCTTTCCCAGAGGGCCTCCAGCGAAGAGGAGCTGGCTGTGTGCTGCAGACACCAAAACACTTCATGCACCACTTGCCTTTGCCCATTCTCTTTCCTAAGCAATGGAAAGGGATGGGTTCACGAGATGGGTTCGTCATGCTCTTCCTACGCTGCATTGGTGCTTTGTCCTTCCCTTCCCCCCTTATCAAATCCTATTTCAGTGTCACCAAACTGTTACAAAACTCATACTTTTAAAACATCAAGTATATATGATTAATAAAGCACACAGGTAAATATGTAACAACACACACTAATTCTGTCAAGAATTAAGTAATTTGGCAGTACGCATTACCTGGTTTTAAAATACAGATACAGTTTCAGCCACAGCCGAGGACATACAAGTCTTTACAATACTCAGTTTGAAGTCCTAAGATCACTTTACACAGGTTGCTGCTAAAAGGAATGGTTTCCCCGATCCCTAACCTCATGTTCCAGAAATCACGATCACTTTAACTGAATCAGGTCTGTGATCTAGCTCGCCTTGCAGCTGGATGTGCAGAAAAGAGGAAATGGGACTGAACCACATGTAGGGAAGGGGGGGGGAAAGAGTCATATCCTTTTAGCAGCAGCTGACATTTAGATTACATGAAAGCAATCGTAACATCCCAGACTCATCCAAATCTATTGGGTGCCATTTTGTTCAAGTCACAACCGCAGGGGAACGTGACACAACAAAGTACAGTAGTAGTCAGTGTTAAAAGACACAGAGCTGAGAAATGGGGGTGACACATCAATACAGCAACACAGTAGCAGGAGCTGTTCCTACTTCCCTGGCCCCAGCGGCAGAGGAAGCCAGAGCCGAGAGAAGATGCCCTGCACCTGTAGGCCTAAATCACACACTGTGGGGGGCTACGGGTCAGGACTCCCACATATTAGTTACAGTGTATGAGGTTTCTTCAGCTGTACATCTTTCTGTCCCATCTAATGTGTTTAATTTAGGAAATTCAGCCAGCCTTCTGCAACACCTTTTTGAGTGTTCTTTCAACAGATCTACAGAGACAAGAAAAACGTTCTTCATAAGGAGTTCCAAGACGAACAAAATATCTTGACTTGACATATCTCTGATGCATCACATAAAAGACACCCAAAGACATTTTCCCAAAGGTTTGAAGTATAAACGAAGAGTCAAAAACGCAATTACCACTTGACACGAAAGGTTCTTCATTTTTCTTAGCAATGCATCCTAATCACATATATGCATACTGCGTGTCACCCACAACTAAAACAAAACTCAGCTTCTACTATACTATGAAAACTGAGCCTTAGAGGGACAGATTGCATCTCCATGTTCTCTACTATAATTAATCTCGTTCAATCTTTTAAGGGCACAAACACTTAAGCATGTAAGAAAATCACTGAGAATGTTCTGAAAAAAATAACACTGGGGAGGAAGAGTTAAGTAAGTGTATTAGACATAGCTATAAAAGATTCTTGAAATTCACAGCTTTTCAGAAGCATCTCCTATTGTTTTATTTGTTGTAATGTATTATGTCTTGCACAACATGACATTGTTTGAATGGTGGCAGCAATGATTGTAGTGGTAATCTTTAAGACTCAAGTTTGTAAATACATGCTAGCAATTTGCAACAAGTTTACAGTAACTTTTCTAAAGCTGACAGATCTTTTCACCTTTGCACCTTCCATCAATATAAGCAATATTCTGAAAAGGCATTATAAAGAACAAACTTCCAAACATAGACATATCCTTGGCAAAGGATTTCAAATTAAATAATTCAGGAAAAACAGGTCCCTAATGACAGGTATCTTACTACTACACACAACAAAACAAAAAGAAAATTAAAACCAGCAGCAAAATAATTATAAACAAGCGTCAAGGTTTATGGAAACAGTAACTGTGTGATCAAGTAGACTATTCGAGAGAGCTTTATTTTCAGAATTCGTTTTTGTAGCACTTAGAGCTGTTATTTCTGACAGCATGCATTGCAATCATGCATGTATGACTGATGCTTTGAGGTTGCAGATCAGAAATTATACTGGTAGATACTCAATTAAGTAGTTAGGTACAATAAATACTGTATATCATTCTGAAAGCCATTCTTATTTCCTCATTAAGATGAATGGAGAGGAACATATTTTAAGAACACAATTGAAATTTAAGCTTTGTCAGTTTTACTGTCAATTGACTAGAACATTAATTAATCATTTAAAACTTCCCTAATTGTACTGACAAAACTTACAAAAAAAAATGTTTTCTAAAATGTTAAGCTGATTTGTTTCATACAAATTATGAATGAGGGGAGAACGGGTGGAGGTTATTCCTTTGGGGATAGCTGAGGGCAGAAAGAAAAAAAAAATAAGGATTGCAAACATACAAGATTTATTGATACTTCGGTAAAAAAGCAAAAAGAACTAGCTGCCTAATCTTTAAATATGCTCTCTATTAAACAAAAGAGAAGGTGGATTTTTTAACATGAAATTCAGTTTTTCAAATTCCAGACCAGTAAATTAAATACTGAGTTTTCTGTTTAGGAAAATCGTTACTATAGTAGTAGTAGTAGTACTTACCTGAAAAAATGTACATATACAAAAATATTTAAAGCTGCTCTAATCTATATTAGCTACATAGAGCAATTAAAAGTTGCAGATGAACTACTGCACCTTGACATTTAACCAAGAAGATCTGACAGATATGGAAAACCATTCGAAACAGCTAATGCCCACATACATAACCTAGACCTACATTAGGGAATAAACACATTAATTTAAAATCAAGAACTATATATTTATGGTATTATTTTTCCCTTGTAATTAATAGAAAACAAAACATAAAACCCCTGATTTAAGGCTATAAGCACTAAAACTGAATTTCATCCTTAAGATAATTCCTCCATCTCCTGTATCACATTTGTGAGTAGCAATTCTAAATAATGATTTCAAAAAACTGCATTCAATAAAAATTTGAAAAAAAAATATTTGCATGCCATTGCTGAATAAATAGCAGCTTTGTATAAGCACTCACCTATAACAGTCTCTTACTCATCGGTAGCTATGCTATTTATGCAGGATTCTTAAAATGGCGTCTGACAGCACTGCACTGCCTCATTCCTGTACTGTAGCTAAAATGGTAGCAGTTTATTCAATAACAGTATCTCTTGTTTAAACAGCAGTGCTGTATTCGAAGCAAGCACCTAAATATCAGAAATGGTGAAGTATGATAAAAGGACACCTGACAGCCAAATGTTTAACTAAAAAGGCACGAGACAGGGAGTTTTGTGAGGTCACAGGTTACTAAGGAAATCACTCAATTTTAGACTCATTCTCCAGTTTGAGCACCTCATATTTTACGTTTCCTTTTAGAGAATTCCCTACAAAATGCTCAACTTATATTAAGCAATTAACATACACAAAATGCTTGTTCAGATATCTACATACAGTATCTACATCCAGCAGTTTAAGCTAGTTACCTCTGATAACAAAGTAAATATACATATTTAATTTAAAGAATATTTAGGTTCTTTTTAAAACCTTACTTGCATTCAAAATATCTCCACGAAAGAAAATCAGGGGAGGGAGGGAGATCCTCAGTGTCATAGCATCTTCTTTAAGACTCTAAACTATAGAGCTGAGGCCCAAGGCAACCAGAATAGCTATAGATTTTGGATGCTAAAAACATAATTTAAGAACAATCATATTAGAAAGTAAAGGCCTATACTGGCTAAATTAACATTAACATCCCCGCTACAGCATGGTTTTAATCTCACAGTATGAAACACAGATGCTATGACAATTGGCAGCAAAGGGTTAACGTAACAATGACAGACAACTTATATCAAATCAATAAAACTCAGTTCCTATGTAGCTATTCATAAAGTAAACTTTAACCCATGAATACAAGACATGTTTCTCAAGAAATATATTTAAAATACTTTCTTAATACAATTTAAAGGGCCAAGCTTGCTGGCCTACCACAACGGTTTTCAGTCTGTGGTTTGCAGACCCCTCAAAGCCAGTGTACTGCTACTAAGGGGTTTGCAGACAATAACTAAGTAAATTAAACCTAATCTAACAGGCTTGAATTCGCTACAATGGGATTCATGCACCCTTGGGAAAAATACTAGAGATCCACAAATAACAAAATCTGAAAATTGCTGTCTACTACATTCCACACGGACAAAGGTTATGTTAAACTTGCAAGATATTTAGGAGATTCAAATTAATTCCCCCTGAATTCCAGACAGAGAAGAGCAGAGTTTTCACTGAAATTCATCAACCTTTAATCAATTATGCTGGAATGGCCCAATTATTAAGGAAAACTGACCATGATATATCATTTTTCAGTTACTGGATCCACATGGCCAATACATTGAAAACAAAGCAAAAAGGGGAGAAGGGGGGTGGAGAATGGACACAAAACAAAAAGCCCCAAACAAACGAAAAACTACCGGGCAAAAGTGATATCACAAAATGGAAAACGGCTCAGGAACACGAGTTGAAGTTTGTGGACACCGATATAAAGGGCTAAATTTGTAATGTGACCTACCTATTTATGATTTTTGAGCATGGAGTTCCTTTTATTACATGCTGCCTTAGTAGCAATGTAGGTTTTGCCCTACATTTCAATACTCCTGCCTGATGTGAGGGGGGGAAATGTCACATTTGGAGTAGTTTATACTCTGCATTCTTTTCAGTTTCAGTATGTTAAGTTTAAAGATAATTTGTTTAAAGAAATCACTCAGTTTTTCCCTAGCACTATTTAGCTTCCAACTAAAACAGTTTGCGTGCAAAGAATGAGAGGCATGTAGCTTTTTAAAAGCTACTGTTTTCATCATAATTTATAAACCAAATGACCCCTTTGTTTTTCCCCCATTGCATTTTTTGTCCAGCTAATTACAAAAGTAACTGGATGTTGGCACTAAATAATAGTGGCTAATCATACTCATCCCGGGCAATTCAAATTACTCCTTAGTAGCCAGAAAACTTAAAGTGCAATTATACGATTAACTGCTACTTACGTTAGAATAATGGCCATTTGCTACAAGCTGAATAAACCTCAGCTACAGGGCTTCATACATGTCCTGTCTAATTGTGATATTAACAAGATCCAGTCCTTTAAAATCTTGGGTAGGAAGAATACATGCTTTTTCCCCACATCTATCACTTAAACAAAACCCCACATTCCATCTGTCCTGAACAGCAGAAAAAAACTGGCACAGAGTGCTTCTTAGTATGCAATTTATGAAAGTGAGTGATAACATCATACCTTGACAAAGCACCAAAAATATATGAAATTCTTCAGCTTGGCTGAATTTGCTTTACTTAGATGGAACAAAGATGGTAGAAATTTCCAGAAGGCCTTTCTCAGTCTTGCCACTGCAATTGTCAATCTTTAACCTACCCTCTGCTTCTATTGGCTCAAGGACTCCATGGAGCAGCGCGATTGGGCTGGTCTGTAAAACAACACTGCTGTCTCTACCTTGCCTCAGACATCTTGCTGCAATGCAGACATTTATTTTTTGTGAACTATGAAAGAATTATATTTGAGTGATTAAAAATAGTGAACTTTAACAGACTCACGATGCTATGTTTCATTACACACACAAGGGCAGCTTATACAAATATGCTTCACTGTCAGCAGTGTGTCTGGAGATGCAGATTTGAAACAGATCCTAGTTTAACAAAACCTGTGGGAGCCATTTTAATACAAGCTTTCTGATTGCAGATCACTTACTCCTGCTTCCTCATATTAAACAAATATTCTGTTGTGCACTATTTAAGACTGAAAGTAAACTGCTAATGTATATAAACTACTGCTAGGAAAACTATGTCCAAATGTAATTTCTGTTTTTAGCAACTGAAAAACAAAAACCAGAATAACTTCTTAGCTGCGTTAGCACTCTTACGTATGCTGGAAAACGCACTAAAATTGCATACAAAAGTGCTATCACATGAAACTCAGAGGTACAACCCAGCAGTGTTTCAGGTTGCAAACTGATCTAGACATTCTTACAATCTAATGGCNGAGCTGTTAAGCAAAGTAAAATATTCAAAGATACCTATACTGGCAAACAAGTAACCACAGGTAAATTGCTACATTACAGATTGTTATCAAATACATGGCAACCTTCTATAAAAGTTAGCATGTAACTGTGCCTCAGCGCAGCCATTGGCAAATCTAGCTCAGCTCTACATTCTTTCCTAAAATCATGAATGTGCATGGACTGTTAAAACAAGTGCAAAAATTACATTAAAAGCACAAACGAGCATCCTTCCTCTGCTCTTGTAACAATACTGATGATCACTGAAAAACAGCTTGTTAAAACAAGCATGCAAGCACTACAATTAAAATCTTAAAGGGCACAAAATGTTCTAAATTAGTTATAAATCAAGCAAGATTGTCTGAGATTATACTTTGCATAGTATCAGAAACATATGCTCATTAAGCATTATTTACTTTACTTTGTAAGGTCACTTCATTGCTGAGTACTAGCACTTTCATCACACCTCACAAGCCTAAGGAACAACGAAAATGCGCTTTACCCTGCAAACATGGTAATTAAAGATCTATGAACAAACAGCAAGTAGAACATTTTTCACTGGCCCGAGGTAAACAGGAAGTATAAGGTTCAAACTTTAGAGGCAAATTATCAAAAATACAGTGCATTCAAATTGGAACAGTTTACATGCACAAGTCCCTTAAAATGGACGCCAAGCAAATCTGATTTTTTTTATATAACTAACCACTAACATTACTTCATCTACTGGACTAACTGACCTAGTAAAAACAAAATGTTTGAAAACTATTAAAAATGTTCAGAGAGTAGCATGCTGCTTACTTACCAACTGTTCAAGCACCCATCTCATTTTTCCAGTTAAGAAGATACAACAGGCTGGCAGATTTGGGAATTGATCAAAAAGGAATTTCTTGAAATAATTACGCAGCATTAAACCAAAAGTTGAAAAAAAAAAAAAAAAAGGAAAAAACCCAAGAACGAACAATATGTACTACTGTCATGAACCACACATGATTTTATATCCTCTGGACTCCACAACACTGAACTGTGGCTGATACAGTGTAAAACAAAAAGGCACAGATAAAAGGTACATTAGTTTATTTGAACTATGTAAAACAAGAAATCTAACAGTTCAAAACCATTTTCCATAAAGAATCAGATTTGTAAACAGATGTACTGCTGCATTTTATTGAGCAGCAACACATTTCCAAAATCTGCAGCACAAAAACTCCCTTTTAAAGGAACAAAATATTAACCATACATTGTCCCTCAGAAAGAGAAACACGTTGGATTAATTACTCCTGCAAGAAAAAAAGGTTCAATAATCATTTTAAGTTAAGATAAGCTGCATAAAAAACATGATGCAACAGCACACCACCACCTAGGCCCAATATCTACAATCTGCCATTAGCACTTTTTGCTGATGTCTAGGTTTTTAAAAATCCCATATTTTCTGAGAGATAACTTCTCTTAGCTATTTCATCCACTGTTTAGAAAGGTAAACTTGCCTGTTCTTCTGTCTGCCATTATCCCTGCTTGACTCCCTGTAGGGCAGTTAAATGCATCTGCTCCCTAGCTTCCATTTTCTCTTCAGCAGGCATGTGACACAACAGACAATAGTGCTGGCAAACTGCTCAGAGAGAGAAAGCTTCTTTGGAATACCAGGATCTTGATAAACTCTCAAAACACCATCCTCCTGTGCAGAAGTAGGTATGCCAAGGTTTTGCCAGTCTGCAAAATAAAGCTGTGGCTAATGGCTACTAACCATGTGACCCAAGAAAGCAAATTTAAACAGTTCCAACTTAATAAAGTGCTGTGGTGTGAGTTTTGCACAACAAATCACAGAGAATCACGCTCTCAACCCACAACTCATAGGTCTTAGAGAAAAAAAAATGTAAAAAGTAAGGCTTACCTCTGTGGATGCATTGTTAACACAGTGTTATGTCAATACTTATAAAACATGGAGGACAGGCTCTCAGTACTCAGGCAGAAAGGGCTTGGCACTTCAGCTTGATGATCTGTCTTCCTAATAAAAGCTAATCCCGGATTGGCTACTCCGGTAAATCTGAATGTAAAGCTTCAGGGGATTGGCTGAAACACTTCCTGAGCGATTATCTTTGTGCAGCTCTGGCAAGCAGGAGCCATCCTGTGCATAGAGAAGACAGGCTAAGCTAGGCCCGTTTCAGCAAAAGAAACTTGAAAAGAAACCCCAAATGTGCACTTCCCGTAAAAAAGACACAGATTTTCAAGCAGAGGGACGTGATCGCGAACCGCCTGCCTGAGCAAATGTGTCTCAACATGCCACTGCTGAAGGTATTTGGATATTTTAAACCTGAAGAAGGAAGAGTTCACCCAGGTCACAAAAGCTATTCTTCATAAACAAAACACTAAATTCACATTGCTGGGGTTCTGCAGTGTGTTGCAGGGAGAAAGCAAGGCCACAGGAAGAGAACAAAACATACTGAAAGTGAACATGCACAGGAGGGACTGAAATTAATAACTGAAAATTCAGAGAGAATTCTCCTATTCCAGAATTTAAATATATTAACACCTACCGTAGCAATCATATACCGACAGTGTGATTTCTTTAGATACTATGATAAGCCGAGCCTTAAATAGGAAAAACTTCATGTCTCCTTTCCACAAAAACTATTGTACCATTGAATTTGCATTGTCACAGAGGGTCGCTGCCATTCACTGCGTGCCCTCCCTGTTTACAAAACTGCCGCAGAGCATAACCAAAAATACCAGTATCACACCAGATACTGTACTCTCACATTCCACACACCCCCAGCCCCCACCTTTCTCCTGCCCAGGCTGTCTGTTACACAAAAATCTGACTTCCGTATTAGTCGGCTGCAGCTGCAGTTTCCTGTCCATTAACCCTGTAGGACTTGGTACTTTTTAAGATGCAGGCCCTAAAAAGATGTAGGTTTCTCTACGTGGCAAGTTATCTGCCTGCTTTCACAAAAAAAAAAAATAAAAATCTTTTCACATGTTTTTGCTCTACTTTTTATCTTTTGCTGAAACCCTGCAAATGAAACAAAATGGGATAACGGCACGTAAGCAACCGTTTTGATCCTGGGCCAATTTGCAAACATTTGATTAAAAAACGTGATTCGGTTCTCTCCCCTAGTGCAGTGGAAGTAGGAGGATTTCTGGCTACACCAGGAAGGAAGACAGTCTTGACTCCAGATAAAGATTTAAAAGGTCAAATCTTTAGAAAGGCCTTTACATTTTTGTTCAAAACTTTGCACCCATCTTAGATAGCTCAGCATTATCATTCTATAGCCATCAACAAATTCCAATGGAAACCACAGATTAAAAGGTGATTCTGAAGCTTATTACATATTATGAAAGGGATTATTTATTATAAATACAAAAAAACCCAAAAAAACCCCACCAAATGGAGTACCAGAGGGAGAGGTTTAATATTAAAACAATAATTATTAAATAGTGATATAAAATAACCAAAGCACAATAAATGTTCTTCCAATACAGCATGCAAGATGAGGATTGTGAAAATCGACTACAGAAAACCCTCTCCCATAAATCAAGGCCAGTTGCAAACAGAATATGCACTTCACTCTATCTTGAGTGCTAGTGATCCCAGAAACAATCACCACAAATAAAACCAATGCCCTCCCTTAGCTCCCACCAGCACCTTTCATGATAGAACTACTTTACCATATAAACCTCTTCGCTTGAGAACCTACATGAGTTATTATAGCTATGCAGCTCAGTAAAATTTATACTCCTACTCTGCATTGTCCCATCCTGAATTCAGATTACGTCTTGAGATATCATTGTCAAAGGAAAACTGGCAAACCAGCCTAGCACTCTGCTTACATTTCTTGTGTTCTTGCATTTTGGGCTGCAACAGTGGATTAACAGCCCAGAGTATAAATTCTCATCTCATAAGTAATTCTGGAGTCCCTGCTGGAAGCATTTTCCTTTTTTAGCTTTGGCAACGTTTTTCAGGGCAGGGAGCAGGAAGGCTCATGGATTACACTGGCAGTTTGTTCTGTTTTAGGAACGTAGCAGAAACTAGAGAGAGTGCTGCTATAAAGGGAATCGTACAGCCCACCACAGCAGCAAGAGCACACTGGAAACGCATGACATTTGAGTGCATATTTGTATCGGGTTTAACAGTTCAAACCGTTCAAGATATGTTTCTTTTTAACTGCATACCTAAAGGCCTATGTCATTCAGAGATACCACCTCCCAACACACAAACATCCAAAATTTTGATTCCTCCATGCAGCAAACGTGAGGATTGCCATCACTAACATTTATTCTCATTGTTTGACTGCTCCATTCAGATATCATTGTATTTAAAAAGAAAAAAAAAATATCCAAATCCCCATGAAGCACAGCAAGGGAGCAAAACTAAATACACTGAATTTGTCAATGCTTTGTGCTAACCAAGATGTGACTCTGGGAATGCAGCAATGCTGCTGGGGACTGGGAACACTGCCAAAGTGACACAGGACCTATCGGAGAGAATCGGCGTGCAGCGGAGAGACAGAAGCAGAAGCAGCCTCGGCAAAGGCCTAAGGTCCTGCCCTCTTGATTCAAGGAAATGGTGGCCAGAGCCCACCAGAAAAATTTACATACCTTCAATCATTAGCAAGAACAAAAAGCTAGAAAGCATATCAGACAGAATATAGCATTTGTATTCAGCCACTAGGCTACTCTGCTAAATTAGACAAAAGAATTCTGTCAGGAATCAGAAGGGGAAGCTTGAAATATCTTTCTCTTTATTTTGTTGTCCATACACATATTTTGCAACAGGCAGTACAAGCCTGATATAACAACTCACAGGTACATCTGGAAAATTCAGATTATTTCGTCTGCTAAATCACACTGATTGATTGCATGTTCTACTGCAGCTTGACCAATTCTTTTACACAGGAGTGGTGAATTTTTTTGGAGGGGGAAGGGGAAGAAAGGTAAAGAAAACAAAGTAGAGAGACAGGGAAGCTAAAAGCTTTGTTAAAGCAGAAGAGAGGGCGGAGAGCTTAGATTAGCTAGTATTTGCCCTTTTCAATGCCTTGGAGATGTTAAGGGACAACAGAGCTGTGAGGCAGGAAAAAAGAAAAGGCTAAAGAGAGAAACCCAAAGAAAGACTGAAAGCACGAATTCAGTCAAAAGGAAATTGAAAGACAACAGTGTCAGAAGCACAACCTACTATATCTAGAGTTCTTTGCAAAGAATTCTGCCCACTGTACAGAATCTCCAGAACACAGGCACATCAAGCACCACAGTATTGTAAGGGACTATATTACTTAATATATATTGAAAGCCTCAAAATCAAACAAATATCAGTGAGGAAGATATTTGTTTGTATGACAGAAACAGGGGGGTTGATACGTATTCCTATACGGGGCGAATCATCACCGGCAGAGAGGACACAATGAACAAAAGATGGGCCTTTAAAAATTACATTTGGAACAGATACACAAAAAGAAAGGGGAATGTCATATTTTCCAAGGATAATAATAACAATAATAATAATGGGAAAGAAGTTGCATTAAGGGCCTGTAGCCTGGGCCTGCGTTTCCAAGCATTGACTGACAACCCTAATTTCTACAAAAAGAATATGAAACATTGTAATTCAGTGTCTTTCCTTTTAAGGTTTTTTTTTCCCACTTTTCCCCCTTTATCCTTAATCTGCCAAAGTAACAATAACTGCTTAAAGATCAGAATATAAGATTGCCAACTGATACAGAATCCAACAACAAATATCTCTTAAGGCAGTTCCAGATTTTTTAAAAGTGGGCTGGATCCTAAAATTAGTGACCTCAGAAAGTTAGTGATTTTGTAAATCACCAGAAATGACTGAAGAACGTGTTTATGCCCAGCAGGTAGCTGATTTGCCCATAAGCTTAAAACACTTTGTGGCCAGACACACACATGCATTTGTCCTTCTCAACAGCATCTTTGAATACTTTTGGTTAAGATTCCTTGTTCTGGATTACAATGGTCACTCATTGTCTGCAGGTTAAAAAGCTGATTTTTTATTTTTTTTTTGTAATATACACTGAATATCTGGAGCAATATGAAAGTTTCTCTTTGACAGCCATTTTTAGCATGCTGTGCTACTGCCTCCTGTACATTTCCTTCTAAAGGAAATCTCCATTCAGGTTCAATCATCTGCCAAAAATA
>VXBJ01001437.1:715246-735149 GCA_013400055.1 Nycticryphes semicollaris | reverse complement strand
AAAAAAAAAAACCCAAAAAAAAAAAAAGCAAACCCAAACCCTTGAGCCCTTTCCTTAAGCAGCTGTAGCTTTATTACAAGGGGTACTACAGCCTATGTTATGTTAGGGCATACGCCCATATATTTCATCCTTTCCCCCCAGTTTGAACCAGTCTCTCTACAATTTAACAACTGAGGGCTGTTAGATATCCTATATAAAACAGGGGTTTTGTTATTATATATTTAAACTATATGTTCTGCATTGAAAGCCTAACAGATATAATTTATTTCATCCTTCATACACAGCCAAATACTTTTTCAGTTACCCAGAAAGCAACTGTGAGACATATGCAGACACACTGCATGTCAGACCAGTTGAGCTGCACCTGTGAAGCGAGTGGCTTTCTCATGCCCACTCTGGGGTAACAGGGCCATGAGTCCAACTCACTGCACATGCAAGACCTGTGCTTTGGGAATGTAGATATCCCACAGGAGAACTAGGTACAAAATCCTGAAAGAGATCTCTGTTTCACCAAGGGGTTCTAATACCCAAGTGAGACACCCTTCTCCAGAAAATAGAAGAAAGTCACTACTCTTAGGGAAGAATTACTTTGGACCAGGTCTGGATAATGCTACATTCTAATCCTATTACTATGGTTTCTTTGCCTCTTCTGATTTTTTTCACATTCAGGAATCACTTGGTTAACAGTATTGAGTTACATGACTTCCAATAAAAGGTGGTTAACTCACAGAAGACTCCACTAGCTAAAGCTCATACCAATATGTGGTGATTAATTATAAACAGATTGTTATTACAGTGATTTTTTCCTCTCCTTGTCTTATATCTTATCACAAACCCCTGCAGATGCAGATTATATCACTCTTACTTTCAACCTATTTCCTGTATCTCCACACACTGTATTTGTAGTTTGGCTTCAGCTTTAAGGCTCTGCATATTCACACCTTTCTCCTCCCTATCTACTGTTCCAATTGCTACATTTATCTCATTGTTGTGGTTTGCCTCTCACCAACAGAAAGTCCTTAAGTCCTTTTTTCTTTTTCCACCACAAATGTGCAGTAAAATCACTTTCACTGAGGTTTAACTGATAGTTTCACCAACTTTTTTTTTTTTTTTTTTTAAATCAGATGTACTAGCTTAAACATCCCACCGCTCCTTCCAGGCACAGCACTCAGCTCAGTCACACCTCTAGCAGAACTGTCTGTCTGGTCACAGAGCACAGCATCAGTGAATCGAACATTTACCGTATTAGCTTTAACCCAGGAAAGGCACCAATTCACAAGTTCTCAACGCTGCTGCAATATGCCACATGCAGTGTCAGTATTGAGAGCAGGACTGAGCAGCTCCACATACTTTAGACAATCACTACCACTAAAGAATTTTTTGTGAAACCACGCAATCAAGAACTGCATCTATATTTTCGCTAGATTTGTGTGATTAACTATGTTTTCCTCATGACCAAATGACACTGTAGATCTTCAACCTTATGAAAGGGCAGGAAGAAAGTGAGCCTTTGAAATATAAGCATGTGTCTGAAAAGGAGCAACACATTTTCCAGCTGTGGCTTTGTCTTCTGAAGCCAGGTGAAAGACTGGCCCATAATTATCATACATTTCATTCACATTAGCTACCATCTGCATAAACTGTTCAATTCATTTTAGCACCTTTACAGATTATTACTTTTCATGCACTGTTGGATTTACAGACCATGTTTACTAAGCCCTCCTTATCAGGTGACAGAAATAGGAACACTCACAAGCTAAGGCCACTGTAAAGTTGTTTCCAAAAGGAAGGCTCACTCTAAAGCAATCTATACCCACATCAAAAAACTTAATTCTGAAAGGACAGGACAAATAATGCTGTGTTTATTCTACTTACTGATAACATAATAAAATCCAAGTGTGTGTTAATTCAGTACACAAATAAGTCTTAACTGTATGACAAGTCTGCAAACTTGTTTTATTAAATGAACTTCAATACTTTTTTGAAAGCCACGATATCCTCATATGACATTAGAGTGGACAGATGTCAGAGTTTAGGAGATTCAAAAGCAAAGTTACATGCAACATTTCAACAACGTAACAAGTAACAGAACAAAAGTATAGGGGAAGCAAATATATTGCTTAATCCAGGCCTTTAAAGACACATTGGAATACAACGTTCCAGGCACTACAAGGCATACTGAAAACAAGTTGTGAGGTTACTCTTGCCTTTCGATGTCATTAGTAATTCAGGAAATACCAAGGTATTTCGCAGAGGAGAAAAAAGAACTCTGTAAATACTTCTTAAGCAACAATATGTAACACCCATTCCCAGGCGGAGAATAAAATTAGTACTGTGACCCTTGTTTACTGTCTTGCTCTCAATCTCTCAGCTGTATTTCTCTTCAAATCACTCAGATTCCAGTCCTGCAATTTGCACATTTTTAATCTTTTCTGTGTATTCAGATAACTGCATGTTCTTTCAAGGGATGCGAGAATGTTTTGGGAAAACAACCAATCCTGGACATTAGCACTGTGCAAACATTTTAACACAACAGAAAAACATGATTCAGGAAAAAAAAAAAAGTTGTTGTAGTTCTGATTTACAGTGCGTTTTTCTTCATATGATGGCAGAAAAAAATACATAAAATACAAAAGGAAAAAGTAAACCAACAATTCTAATTCTAGGATGCAAATCAGAATAATTTTCATGAGCTAAATAAATCTTGTAAAGCTGAAATAAACACTAATTCAGGAAGATGAAGAATATGCTTTCTAAACTGCAAATTTATCAAACCAGAGACACTATCTGCTCATATATTTCAGGTCCAGCTCCCAAATAAGACCTTAGAATTTAATTAAACAACACGGGTGCAGTTTTATGTAAGACTTTATTGCCACTGAAAGGGGTACTATTATTAGCAATACCATTCCCAGCCGCATATTCCCACTCCTTCCATTGCACTGGATTTTTTTATTTGTAGAACCCCAGCGTGAGGCAGTTCAATTTGCTCAATCAGCAGAAAAGTCGATGCAACGGTGGGTTAGACTTGGCAGCCACAAATACCAGAGGGAGGGAGATTACCCCTTCCAACAGCTAGGGGCACTTGCAGCACTTCAAATTGTCTGTACCTCCTGCTTTTCTTCAAAGTCTCTGCTACAAAAAGAAAATCACACACAAATATTGGCCAGTTCTCTGGACTTTCTGTGCTTTGAATTCTCAATGCTTCTCACTCATCTACAGGGTTTTGACTAAGATTAGTTGTTTGCATTTCTATAAGTAAAATGAACCTTTTAGCACTTGGCGTGTTCTTTTTTTTTTTTTTTTTCCCTCTGTGATAGCTGGTATTAAAACAAAAACAAAACCATACAACACAAAACCCACTGTGTATTTGCAGCAAGCACTTAGGTTTATTTACATATGTATGTGTATTTAGGAAAACATAGATCTTGATGGACAGTTAGCACAGTATACCACCAGATTTTTGAATTGCATCCAAAAACTTATATTGGTATTTTTTTTCTGACAGTACAGAAAAGAATAAAGGGACTGTATGACAAGCAAATACAAGCTCTTTTTCTAAGAGCTGAGCAGTGTGGCTGTATAAGGCAGGGCTATCAGCAGAAAACCTGAAATGCAGCTGTCTGTATAATTTGAAATATTAAAGAAAAAAAAAAGTACTATGTAACTCATGTATAATAATTTAAAATTCTATTTTACATTGCTTCGATTTGCAAAGCAACAGCTGCATCAGGCAATTTCTAAATAGCAAATTCTTTGAAAGGTAAACTTGTCATTCCTGTTTGCTTGGGTTTTTTCTTAATTAAAAAAGTCATCTACATGCATTTTTACATTATTTTGTTCTTGATGAAATATGATAAAATTTATGTAATTGTCCAACATGTAAATACTTTTATTTTGGATAGTTTTTATAAGCACTTGAAAACAATGTAAATTATTTAAAGGAAAAACAAGTTCTAGAGCACAGCAACCAGGCTTGTCCTATAACTATTTTCAAATTTTCAAACTGTTGTGTATTTTTTGTCAAAGGACAGTTTCTAAGATTGGAGCCCTGGACTATAATCATCTCTGTAGCTTTGTAGATAGTGTGTCTGAACCATCCCTAACCTACTTTTGCATGTCATCTATTGAAACAGGATCCGAATCTTGATTTGGATGTTTCTATAGGATAGATGTTTAAAAATAAGCTTCTTCATACGTCCATAATAACAGAATTTTCCCCAGATGTTTAGTAAAGAATTAAAGAATTATCTATTTCTACTCTCTTGGACATGTTCCAATAAAATACCCTCATTACATCAAATGACCAAAATCTGGTTTCCTTACCTTTTTTTTGTGTGTGGAAAGGAATGGTAATAACTTCACATATTTGGCTAAAAATCTGGCTAGTGAACCAAAGTTCACTAACTTTGGTAGAAGTGTAGCACCCCCTAGCGTTCCTTTATAGGTTATTACACTGGAAAAAAAAACCACTTTCAAATATCTAGCTCATACCTATAAATATCTACCCATAGTGAGCAAATGCAAACAGGTTTTGCCATAGGATTCAATACTCATTTTCATATCAAGATTTTAGCAGAGAGACTTCAGTGATCTGCCTGACAACCCTAAAAAAGCCTGAGGGTGCAGTTTTCCTCAGGGCACACAGATATCTCTCCCTCTCTCTACTGTAGCAGCGTGAACAGAAGCAACCAAAGAACGTGCTTAAACCCATGTACTGGTTAGTGTCAAACCAAGACTATGGATGAGCTATCATGTACTAACCTGCATGGCTTTTCTACCAGCAGTGACCATCCTGGGCCTCCAGAAGAACCCCAGCCGGCAGCATTCAATGCTTTCTTAGTGAGGTAACCATGGAACAACCTGTCCTAGCTTTGATGGAAAAGAAGACCCAGCATACCTCTCATTGTGACAAACAAGCAAACGTAAAACATTTGAAATCATTGCTAAGTCTCAGTCCAGACATGGGTTTGCCATATAAATTACAGTTAAATATCTAGTACTATGTAAACAAATCTTAGTAAACATATTTTTTCTTTACATCTTTTTAAGATGTTTTTTTCTTGATTGGGGGAGATCACTTTGTCTTGGTAACATTGAACATATAAACAAAGTATAAAACCCATCCTCCTCTGGATGGCATGATGACACTTTTTTTGCAAGCTAAACTGATAAAAAAAATTCTCTTCACAATTCTCTTACAGAGTTTGTGTTTTATCACACTTTTAGGAGTGATAAAGATCAACAAAGGATTAATTTATTTTTTTTTACTGTTTTATTCCATTTTAGAAGACTTGCTGCTAGGTGATTCCACATCTAAGAAATACCAGTGTAATATGTTGACACACTACTACAGAGACACCAGCTCAGCAAATTTCCAAGAAAGCATAATACGTATTTATAAACATTGACTTAGGCAGAACAATCCTGAGAATGGTAAAAACACTGAGGAAGTTTATTCATACGGATAAAAGACAAAGAAACATCAGATAAAAAAAAAAATTCAGTTTCAATTATTCCTGGTCATTAGCTTTTCCTTGAGAGATAACATATTAATACACAAATGAAATATTAGTCTTTGCATTGCAGGGTCATCTATTTAAATGTCAGTTTAATAGCTTATTACAGAAAACCCTACAGTGAAATCCAGGCCTTGTAATCTCCAGTGAGTCCAGAGTTTCACCCAGGATATTAATCTGTTTTTTCAATGCATGGAAATTAAAGTCTTTCCAGAACAATAAAATCCTTTATAGGCAAATTAAATATATCTAAAAATATTAATTTATCTAAGCCCTTCTTGTGTCTATTGAGTAAGTTGTGAACAGTAACAGTACATAGAAATGTTAAGTTGGCAGAAATATTGAAAGGAAATGAAAGAGTTTTTTCCAACTGCAGTCTCATATTATTTTTCATTAGTTTGTTTTCTTGTATAACTGTTACTATTTTGCAATTATCAATATCTTGTTTTTTAAACAAAACACTTTGCAAAATCATTACTCTGTCCATTTAAAACATGGAAAAAACATGGAAGGGAGAAAAAAATTACTTACTTCCCTGTATAAGGTGAATTCAGTATTATGACCTGAGTGATCAGCTTAGAATATAAGAGAAGGGTTGAAGGAAAGAGTGCACATTCTCTCTTTTGTTTGAGTGCAAATATTCCAAAGCCTCTGGAAATTGTCCAGTATTGCTTCAGTTGATTTCTATTTTCATAATTCCTTGGTGAATCACAAGATGCAGGAAAAAGGCCTTACAAACCAAGCCTTTTCACTCAAGTTAAACTATATGCTCCCTTCAAGCCAAAATAAAAGACAGTATCAATTAGAATTTAATGGGCCCGAGAGGGATTTGGGATAGAACTAGGACTTCAGTTTCGAGGTCCGGTCTGTTACAAGTAACATATGCTGGTTCTGCACAGTGCTATCAGCACTGGAGCACAGGGGCACACACTTTGTAGGCAGGAAAACAATACAGCACCAGATGGGACAAGGGCTCCTTTGGAATTAAGGCTAATAGTAGGGGGTTCAGCAGTCTAAAATCATTCTAGAAAACCTGCCTAACAGCTTGTCTGTGATTTGTAATAAAATAGCTTCATAAAACAAATTTGATGGTGTTTTTTTTTGTAATACACACAATTTTGCTGCCAAAGTTTCAATTTAGGTCTCAAAGTAATGCATTATTATGTTTTTTATTCTATTAAAAGCCCCGCAGGCTTCAGTCTGGCAAAGAGAAACAGAGATGACTACTAATAAATGGTAACAGCTCCTTTTTTTAGTAATAGTAGATTTATAAGGCCTGACTGAACATCATTGCTGGTTTACCTTCTTTTATTGTGTGGATTGGACTGAATTGGAGTTTTTCAAAGACCAAGCTGGATAAAGTTACAAGCAACCTGGTCTAATCTCATAACCTGATTGTGCTTTGTGTAGGAGGTTGGCCTAGAGACTTTCTCAGGCCCTTTGAGCCTCAATGTTTCTGTTATTTGCAAAATAGTTTATGTTTTTGTTTGTCTACTAATGCAGTCTAAAACTTTCTTCAAGTTCAGGTAAAGCAAGCCTGGAACACAGGTGATTTTTTTCTAGCTACAAAGTGAAAGAATAGTTCTAACCTGTGCTTTCATTCCTATTTATGTTTGGTGGCACTTTTTAGTTATTCTGAAAGAACATGATACAATAAAGAATTCATTTTATCAAGGAGAGGGTACGTGGGGAGAACATGTATAGGGGAAAAAAGTTATTCACAAACTAGTATCAATTATTGGATCATTGTACAATCTCTATATATCATATTGATAATTATTCCAGACTCTCAACTTGCCTCCAGTACAGATGTATATATGGCATTTGAAGATACTATTCTTATTCTTCCTTTATTAGCCAGTCAGTTAAAAATTGAGAAAATAAGTATAAAGTGCAACTTTTTGTTTGTTCGTTTTACTGCTATATTATTAACCCAACACAGAAGAAAGGGCATGGTCATTAGAGGACTCCTATAAACAACAATAAATATTTCTACAAAGTAAAATGCAAATGTGAAGTGGTTTTGGAAACATTTTAAGAGGTTTCTGGCTTATTTTTTTCCTAGAGTTTTTTTGTTTGAAATTAAATTTGTCCCAGACAAGGCCAAAAATGTAAGAGCCTGAAAACTTAAGTGACTAATTCATTATCATTATCCAAGCTGTAGAAAAAGTATGTATTACTCTGAAATAATAATATGAAATAGAAGTGCTTCCATTTTCTATTTTCTAGAATGTAATTTCTAGGGCAACGCTTTTAAATACAATAATCAGTTGGTGATATTGAAGTTGTTTGAAGAACTAGATATCCAGAGATACAAAATCTATTCAAAAAGGGAAATATAAATTACAATAA
Organism: Nycticryphes semicollaris; assembly: GCA_013400055.1. Taxonomy (NCBI): domain Eukaryota; kingdom Metazoa; phylum Chordata; class Aves; order Charadriiformes; family Rostratulidae; genus Nycticryphes; species Nycticryphes semicollaris. Next base: position 727,278 of record VXBJ01001437.1, on the reverse strand, counting down.
AAACAACACATAAATACACTAAGCGGCATGTGGAAATAAGTGATTAAGTTTATATTGCATATATCAGTTGATTAAAAGATTACCATTTAAACAAGGAAAATAAAAATGTAGAACAATGCAGGTTTAGTGCCAAGCAGGTATATATGAAATGCACTAAATATGAAAATAGGGGTTTACAACCAAGAAAAAACAACATACATGTTTGTGCATTTTTTAAAGTGTATATTAAAGTAGATTCTATTCAGACAATTTCACAGTATCTGGAGAATCTCCTTACCACATTAAATAGCAAAATCCTTTCTATCTTTCCAGCTTTGCTCAACTATGTGGACCTCTAAAATACTTTAGAAAGAACAGCCACCCTAATACCAACAAACAGAGGCTTCCAGCCTAAGTTTGAAAAATTTAAGCATTTAAACATCAAAAACATCTTTGTGACATGCTACAAAAGTAAGATAACATTTTACAGGATTTATGAATAGCAATTTTTAACTCAAAGCTCAAAGAATGATGTTTTTCTTGTGATCTGGAAGCTCATTCCAATTCTACCTCTTTTTAACTGTACAATCAGTATACTACTAGAAAATAAACCAGGAAATAATATTACAAACATAACGTGGTTCTTCTAAATAACCATTCCCCAAAACCAGTCATTCCACTTTTAATTCACTACCCTTCTTTCCCTTTCAGAAAACATTTCACGCCATGACAAAAAATTAACTGCGTTTTGATTTTCTAAATATAGTCTTACAAACCAGTTTGCAATCACTTCATCTCCTAATAGACACCCTTCAAAACAAAGAAGTGAGAGTAGACTGCAACCAGATTTTCAGCCTGAAAGGAGTAGCCAGTCTCAGAATGAAACAAAAGGTCTCATAAAACCACACAGATATAGGAGCTTGTATTCAATGTATGATCTCTTAAAGAATGCGCTGCTGCTTTAATGTATGCAGCAGTTGTTCCACCTGCTCTGCAAGCAGGATTTTTGCTTAATAGATCCTATATAAAAACCGCAATCAGTCACCACAGAAATTGCACATCATTACATACCAGCCAGTAATTGATTACCAGGTGCAGACATTGAACTGGATTTTAACTGCTGTCTTTCCCAAAACAGCAGGATAGCTTTTCACTCTTACATGCTACCTAAAATCTAGTCCTTGTTCCTTTCCTACCTTTCATCATTCAATTACATATCATAGTAAGATGACTTCAACTGCTGCTTAATTGTAAAAGTTTTTTTGATGTATGCTTCCCATTGAGAATTTTAATCATAGGGCAGAGACTATACTTGCACTTGTTTCACTTCCCCTGTACCAGTTATATGACCTGCCCTGTTCGTTCTTAACACAGTTCTCTTTTTTTCAGAGATAGTAGGGTGTCAAGAAATAGGCAGACTGTTCTCAAACCGTACAATAGTGAATTCTGAAGATTCTGTGCTACAGTTTGATGCAACAGATGTTATGCCCTTTAGGCACAGTTCCATTTCTGTAAAGTGGGAAACACTTTTACGCAAAGACTAAATCCCGAGTTTTAATTCTTACAAAATAGAAGCTTGCTTTATAGTGATTCATGAAGAGGAAAGAGAAGCAATAACTATCATATAGATAGGAACAGATCAATCATTCAACTGTCTGCAAAAACAACTGGACCGTATACTTTAGAGGAAAGCCTAAAACTATTCCTTGGTATGAAAAATTATGGTGTGACAGAAGAACTTCCTTCTTAGCTCATCTGACAATTCCTTTATTCCCAAATGAATAATGATTAATAGGCTCTTGTAATTTTAATCTCAGTTATTATTGTTTAACTAGAAGCTGTTTGAGGGGAGATAGGGGTTTATTTGTGGTTTTTCTTTTAATATCTATTTTGTTGCTACTGGCTCTTATTTTGCTTGTCATTAAACGCCAGTTGTTAAATCTGTTGTGTTTAAGTTTTGCTTTTAGGTAAAGAATAAGTGAAAATATCCAATACAGGTATCTTGCATTTTTGTTTTACTTCATATTTATCATTATCCTTCTCAAATTAAAGTAGAATCCATTATGCTCCTTAAGCTGGAATTCCATTTTCTTTAGGAAGATTCTGCCCAGACAAAATGCTTAGCATAAAGAGAATATTTTACAAACGTATATGCCAGAAATCCTCGTCTTTTTGTACTTTGCCTTGTCAAAACTGTATCTTAAGAACAGAAAAACAGCAAAAGAGGCTTAAACACCTCAGTCCCTTACCCTCAAGTATTCTTGGGCCCAGAACAAATCAAGGAAGATCATCCTCACTTTGGTCATACCCAGATGATACCTCTTTCACTGTTGCCATATGACTGTAGCTGAAGACTGCAGAAAGAAATCACCTATGCATTCTAACCTGTAAATCAAACACAACACAAAGCAAGAACCTCTGACAGTTCAAAATTTGCCAACAAGCTTGTCTGACGTCATCATTCCAATGGCTGCTCCAATCTGACTTTCATAATGTTTTACTGTACACACGTCCCTCTTCTGCTTTTCCCAGTTTATCTTTTCCTAAGTAATGTCTCCTCCATATCCCAGTTGCAAAAGAACACAATGAATGTGGTTTCATGCCATCGCACTGCTTACAGAGTATAATTCTTCCCCACAGTGAATCTATCTTGTCTACTTGATCATAACTTCCGTTAGATGGAGTCTCAATACTATTATGTGTTTATACAGTGCCAATAAAACACTATAATATTACTATAATAATTAATATTAAATAAATAATCCCAGTCTTTTAACACACCAAAGGAAATCATATAGCCAATCTGAATGTATTTGCCTTGTGACTTTTGAACTGGGTTTACTCACCCCATGACAATGGATGTGGATGGGTCCCCATGACTGGGTCTTTTTTGTTCTCTGAATTTACTCAAATTCTGAATTAGCTCATCCAGTTTAACTGAAGCACAAAGTGAAGGAGTCATTCTTAGCCACTTCCATGTGGTCAAGCAGATCTCCAGTTGATTTGTACAACTCTGCAAAAGACAGTAATTTAATTTTGCTTTCTAGATCATAGAACAACGAATCAACAAAACTTATTAACAGACTAAGTATTAAATCCTATGCAGTTGTTTTCAACCTAGGTGGTTTTCTAATTTTCTGTTTAATTTCTTGACTAAATTCTTAAAATTATAAAATAACAGAATAGTGGAAATCCTCTCTTACATGGAGACTGTGGGGGTTTTTTGTGGTTTTTTGTGTTTGGTTTTTTTTTTTTTTACCAGAAAAAGGAACTATGAAAATAAGAATAGCTATGTTTGCAAAGTTTGTTTGTTTAAAGGACAGACAACAGAAGTGACACAGTGGGCTGTATGTGAAATGGGCCCACGTGCAATACAGAAACCATGGAGTCCCATAAATAAAGAAAACCCACCACCCTTGGGTCTTTAAGCCTGAGATGTAGAGCTTAAATAACATCGATAAATAACATAGACACTAGAAACCAGGCAGGAAACTGGATGGCCAGAAAAATAAGTGGGTGTTCCTTATGCAGGTCGATCCAGTTATCTCAGTTTCCAAACATTAGATAATTTAAACTGCAAAACATAAGAAAACAAAGTAATTAACAGAAATATGATGTTTCACTGGTCTGTTTTTGTACACATGAACACTGCTTTCCTACGACAAAGTTCAGCACACTACAGGTTCATCAAAAAATTATATCATATATGAAGTAAATAAAAGGGGACACTTCACAACCTTAACGTGGTGCTGTTATCAATTGCCAGGAGAGGAAAAACAGAACCTGACCACATAATTATAAAGAGTGAAATTGTGGTCTACAGTGTCACACCTTGGGTTTTTTTCCCTTGCCTCCTACAGATAACGTTTTACTGCAAAAATAGGTTCAAGCCTCTTGTCAATTGAAATAATCAGTTTAGAGAACTGTAGTCTCCTCTTCAGCACACAGCATATTTCTATTTTGAAAATTTAAGCTAGTATATATAGAAGAGCAAGAAGTCACTGCATATGTCTTGAAACATACGCTTGAACACTACTGAATTAGTATAAATTATCATTTTTATTGTCTCATATCTCATAGTCTAAATCTTCAAGTCACATAGCTAGCAAATTTGCCTCATGATTCATTTTGTTAAGATAGTGTAATTACTAGATTAATTAATAATCTTGAGTATGAAATCTTACCTTGTCTGAAAGAAAGCATGCATCTATGTATGTGAGTAGTGTGGAAGTTTTTTACCCCTAAATGACTTTAGTTTTGTTTCAAAATAAAAACTCAATGTTCCTTATTTGGAACTTAGGTAAATATAAAAGCTGAAATTTATACTGAAAGCAAAATAATTTACAAAGCTACAAATATAGAAGCTATACAAATATAGAATAATTCTTAAAGTCTTACACTAAGGATCTTCTAGAAAATAATATTCCCAGCCAAAAAGAATCTAAACTAGTTTGCTCATTCTGATAGGGTACAAAAAGTATGGTATAAATTGTATCCAAGTAGTATATTCTGGGTTAAAAAATGATGCTCAAGCTCCTGTTTCTCGATTCCCACTTCTATTCAGCGTTAGTTGCCCTTTTCGATAATGCATTCCAGGAAGAAACAAAACTGTTTCAAATCACAGTTAATTCTCAGTCAGAATTATTTTTGTAGCTTTAAAAAAAAAAAAAAAGCAGAAGAAAAGCAGCAACTATGGTTATTATTTTGAAATCCTTTCAAATTTTTTGTTTTTCATAGAAAAATCAGCCATGATTTGTGAACAATTTACTATAAATATTTTAATTCCTCTTTTCAGCAGAGAATAAGAACTTTCCCAAATGAATGTCCCAAATAGCACCTGTGCTCTGTAGCAATTCTTAATTTCAAATGTAAAATACAGTGCCTGAATATATTAGCCTGACACTTAAGGGTGGGAAAAGGAATAGGACCATAGTCAAACTCAACAACTAAGCAATGTTAAGCAGAAAGCAAGTTCAGGTACAGTAAATAATAGTTTCAATGACCATTAAATATTTAATAATCAACAGATAGCAAAACTACTTTACAGCTGAACTGAATTTTAGGTCCTATGTGGCAGCTGGGCCCAGGTGGACCCTCTCCTCCAAGAGCCAGCTAAGGCCATGCTCAGCACAGTGGGGCACCCACTTCTCTGCCAGAACCTAGTTTTTATTTATTTTTATTTTTTCTTCCAACCCTGTTCTCTGGGATGTCCTGCCACCCCTTGGCCTTCACCCTTTCCTTCACTGACATTTCTTTATAAATTGGTATGGCTTTCCCCCTGAATTCCAGCTAGTGCCAGCAGTTAGTCAAGCATCCAGAATTTTAGGACTTCAAAACACTCTGAATGCCCTTCCTCCCCATATTAAGGGGAGAGAAAATAGGGAGGGGGGGGAAGTTTCTCCACAGCTTTTTGGCTTCTGTCTAGCCGTAGGTGAGGGAGCACAGCCAAAAATTCCGGACGAGGAATATGAGGAGCCACTTCCCACCACCTCCACGGTGGGCCACAATCCTGGGCCTCCAGAGGACAGCGAACCAGCAGACTTGCCTCAAAGGCTTTGCAAGAGCAGAGCTACCTGGCTGTCACCGGGGCTGTGGTGACCCCAGCCTCCACAGACACCAGGCCGGACCGGACCGAACGATAGGCGAAGCCTCCAGCGGCGGGATTCTCCACAGCATCCAGCCCCACCCACCACAGCCAGAGCGGCCTTCTGAGCAAGCCCCACCCATCCGCATACGGGATTGGCAGGGTTCCTCGTCACTCACACCAGACCCCGCCTCCCGCCGCAAGTGCCCACTGCCTCTGAAGCACCGGCTACTTAGAAATCACGCTTCCAGGCCGTCTAACGATTAGTGGCTAGCGCTGCCACTTATAAGCGCTCTTAGGTTTGATTGGCCGGAATGCAGACGGGGGTGGGCCTCTTGGGCTGGCGGTGTTTACAGTGCGTGAGGTGAGGATTGTAGGGGGGAGGTACCGCCNAAAAAAAAAAAAGAGAAAAAAAGCCTAGCGGTGCTGAGCTACGAGTTCGTTATTCTGAATCGCGCGGATATCACAACTTTCTTGGTGACATGCCTTTTGCTAGGCTTCATGTTTGAGGTACCGGGGCCAGGGGACCGGTGGTTGCCGAGTCGAGCAGCGCCTGGGCCTGCTGTGGGGCGCTCGCGGCGCCCGTGGTTTCCCGCTCCGGAGCTTTCCCAACACGTCCCTTGCCTTTAGCTTCGCTGCTGGGCGGCTCTCCCCCAGCTCCCTGCGGGGTTGTGTCCCTATTTCTTCTCTATGCCGAGGCCGAACTCTGTGACACCCTACCCGGGCACCCCCTCCCCGCGTCTCGATGTAGCAAGTGTCACTTCTGTCTGTCTTGCTCCAGCTCACGTACTCCCCAGTGATATCTCTGCTGAGCTCCTGCTCTCACTGTGAAACCCTCTCTCTTACCTGTTGCTCCCAGATTGCTGCTCTTCTCTCTTCTCCTTCGGTTTTCTTTCATCTCTGCATGTGTTTCATACCTAGCACCCTCCTTTTTCCTCAGTTCCAACCTCCGGGATTCCTCAAGCCCTCTTGCTTAAAGCAGAGTCAGTTTATGTCCCTTTATTGTGTCTATTTACTTTCCCCCTCCCGCCCCCCGTTCAAAAGTCCATGGGGTAAAGTAGTTAGGAACTCTGTTATAAAGAAAGTTGCAGAGCGTATCTGGTTTTTTTTGAGCATGCTTGACCAGATGGTAGTTAAAAACTGCTAATCACCCTTTGGCATCACTGCTCAGTCTGTTGCTGCCGTGGCTCAGCCCTCTAGTGATGGATAAACGTGTAGAAACGTATGGGATTAGAATGTCTCAGCTGAACTTCTGAATTCCTCTTTGCCTTTGTATTTGAAAGTTATCATAAAATTTATTTCTGTGTGCAAGCTGCTTATTAGTTTCTGGTTTATAGGATTAGGCATCTCTGTTGGGCATCTTTTTTCCATTTTTAAATGAAAAGCATTGTGCGTGTTTTGCTACTTGAATATTTTATGTTGGTCTTCAGTATGGGATAAGGCTTGGTAAATAGAGTTTAAGTTCTGGATAGACAAATAGTTTACTGAAATGTGATTGTTATTACAATTTAAATACTTTATTGAAATATTTCAACACTTCCCATCAGTTGGATAAGATCTAAAATCACATTTTAATTTAAAAGTACTGTGAAATTCTGGAATAAAATACTTATGTGTAGACGTTCTGTCTTTATATATATCTTGACTCACTTCTGAAACCATTTAGGATACTGGACAGAAATAAAGTAGAGAACGTAGTTGTGATAGTCTGATAATTTCCTCTAAATGGTGGACAAATGCAATGCTGAGGTATAATAAATTGTATCATCTATGGAGAAGTATGTCATAAAAGTTCATCTACTATGCGCAGAACTCAGTCTTGAGATAAAAAAGTTAAATGGCTAGGGGCCTGACAACTCAGGTGCTAAATGCTTTAAGAAAGTAAATGCCTGCACCTGGGATAAAGTAAACCCGGACTGCAATCCCAAAGGGAACCTTGTGTCTACCTTTATAAATGGTACTTGCTCTGTGTCTTTTTGCTCTTTAAAAACAAGTATGTTTTCTGGAGTTCCATCTCTGAATTCCATTTGTCTTAACTCAGGCTTTGTATACACTGTGGAAATTGTATTTCTGTAACTCTGCAGGTGTTGGAAAGGACTTTTGATGAAGGTGATTTCTTTTAGAAGAAAGAGTGAGTTAATATTAGTTACATCTAAGGATAATTATCAAACTATCTCGTTACTAGACAGCATAATTCTAAAAGTTCAAATGCAGACTAGACTCGAGTGTAGCTTCTGATATGCTCGTATTGTGCTTGTTTGAATACATACTATAATACTTATTGCATAAACATCTGTATCTCCTTTTTGATGCAAAACCTACTTTTTGGTTGAGACCCCTTTCATTTATTATGCAGAGGAACAGTGAAGCTATGTAACAGGTTAGAGCTCTGTATTACATCTCTGCCCCATTCACTGTAGAAAAGCATGCCGGAGTTATTATTAATATATTATATATTATTATTCACTGTCTAGGTCTTATGCCATCCCCATAATGGGTAATCCAATCTGCCAAACAAACAGAACTAATATTTTTCCAGTAAATTTTGGTGAGGTTCTTCATGATTCTATATTGAGTGCTTCATAAGTATTATTGAATTTGCCTACACAGCTGTTATGTCTGTTTTCTTTCAGTCTTGATTTCCTCTCTGTATTAAAATGAAATTACTTTTAGGTTTTAAGATTGAAGTCCTGAAGAACAACTTTTTTTTTTTCATCCAACCAATCTGTTGCAAACTATGAGTTAGTGTACAGAGAAAAAAAAAATAAAAATTATAATGCAGAAGTTAAAATGTTAAAATTTCACAGTTGTCAAAAAGTGCCAGTTCAGCTTCAGAAAACCTGGTGGTAAACGTGACAAACTTTAGTTTTTGCTTGACCTGGTTAGATCAAGCAACCCAAAAAGTAAATTTGTTTATGAATACCTTAAAAAAAATCCAATGCGGGGGGAGGGGGTGGGGAGGGAGAGAAAGGGTTGTTTTTTTCTGTGTTGTTGGTTTCTAATTTGGGAAGGGAGGAAAGGATGGAAAGCTACTTCTGTCCCTGAGTATTATTGGAAAAAATCATAGCCTAGAAATGATGGTTGGGATTTTTTTGGGGGGGAATATTGTTACAATTTCCTTGCAAAACATTTCAAAAAGTACATTTTTAAAAAAGATCCTATCAGTAGATGGAATGGAGGGAAATTTAACCTCATGTAAAACTTCTTATAAAGAGTGCTTGTTAATCATAGTGGTTTTTTTCCTGTCTCTGAGCAGAGAACAACTAAATGGTATGTTTCTCCTGCAGTAATTGTCCAAACAGAAGTTGGTCTTGCAAAATTTAGGCGTCAAATCAGTTATGTAGAGAGATGCCCCTGTAGAAGAGAAACTGCTTTTTGGGCAAGAATAATAATTGCTGGAAAATGATAACTGACTGAGTTGTTGTCAAAATAAAAATAAGTGACAATGTCCAAAGAGTGAGCTATGGGTCATGTTTCCCTAAGTCTGTGCTTCCATTCGCCTTTTTCTTGACTGAGAAAATGTTGGGATCAGATTGGATTTAATTAGTACGTTACAAAAGTTCAGCTTAAAGTTAAGTATGTTTCTTGTGTATGTCTGTGGCCAAATTTTTAATACATTTAGTCTTCTAAAGACTGCTTTAAAAGGAATACACACCAGCAGGTGGAGCAAATAGATAAAATTGTTATATGTTACTGTTAAATGTTACAGCTCTACAGCTATGTTTGCTATGATCAGCTTTTAAGACAAATACAAAAATTCAGGGGAGGTGTTAGTAATTTTGGTAGAGCATCACATGCCAATGAAAAAAGAAAACAATTTATTACTGTATCCTTCATTACATAAAGTCAGCTAATTTTGAAGTCATCTGCTTATAATCACTCTAACAGAAACCAAAGGTTAAGAGAAGAAAACAAAGATACACAATATCTATACTCTGTAGACACTGGGAATTTATCAGTCTTGAGTCTGAGGTGTCATAGATGCAATGTAAGTACAATTTTAAGACCTTATGGGCAGAATGTAAAACAATATCAATAACATGTAGTTTGACCAAATAAAAAACCACACAACATAACTAAACTCCAGTGCTCCTGCTGCCTCTCATTAATCTATTTCTTCCTGCCTACTTCTTCCTGATGAATGCTCTGTTATAATTCATAGTGGAAGAAGAGAACAGCCTGCAGAAAAAGATTACCTGCAATGGAAGAAGTGGAATCGTTAAACAGGAGACCTCATTCCTTGTCAGGTACCCTGACAACAGGAACTCTTTTCTGTTGTGATGACATGACAGGGAATCTCTCTCTAAGAGTTGGTTAAATCTGGGTTCATAAATACAAACAGACATCTAAAATTGGTAAATTCTTATGTATTACAACTGCAAGGTAAAATCTAAGGTGGAGCTTGTTTTTTCCAGAACTTGATGTATTTGAATGTCTTTTTTCTCTGGATTTTTTTGGTTTGTAATGCTCATTTTGGAGGTAGCTGGAGGCTTGTGGTACCAGTAACTTGCTCAGATGTGTCCAACACTAGTTTGACCTATTTTTTTTATTTGGGAATTACTGGAAAGTGTACTTAATAGCTTTACTTGTCATCTTGAATGCTAATTGTGCCCTGTAATGAGCTCTGTATGAATAGCTTGGCACAGGACTTAAGCCCATGCATTTTCTTTATTTTGCACTTTAAAAATTTGCAAAACAAAGAGCATTGTTATACAGCTGCTTTGTGAGTACCTAAACCCGAGGTATAAACTTGTCCACGCACCCTGTTTTAGTCTGCAAAGTTTTAACTTACTGTTTTTAAAAAGACTGTGAAAAGAGAATGTATGGAAGTGAGGTGGGCATTGGAAGGTGATATTCAATAAGGCCTTCATACCTTTGCGTTGCGCTCTTATGGCAAGTGAGTTGCAGTTGTGAGTTAGTGTGAACCATCCTCAACATGAGCCTCAAGCAGAGAATGACTGATGCTATTTATATTCTCTTTGTGTTTTATTATCCGTTCACTTTGCTAGACTATTTTTTTTCTTTATTGAATTGGAAAAATTGTGCTTGGTGTAGCAAATACTTCATAAACATTATTTACCTGTAACTTTCACCTCAGTGTTGTGATTGAATGCTGTGTGCAGGGCTGATACCTTATTGTATTTTAATCCTTCGTGCACATAAAACTCTCTATTAAATGTGTAAATGTGGACCGCTCGCAGCTGCAGTGCTCCGTACTGGGTCTGGTGAGTGTTGGCCTCCATGAGAGGCATGGCTGGGGACCTGGCATGGGGAGCTTCCCATGGGACCGTTTCCTCGAGCCCGTTTGGGATTTGGCCTCCTGGGGACAGAGCTGGGAAACGGCGGAAATACCGAGGAGCGGGTGCCAGGCCCGGGCCGCGGCGGCAAGAAACGGGTGGGGCCGTAAGGGCCGCTGGCTCGGAAACGCTCCGGGCCGAAGCGGGCACTACAAGTACCGTGATGCCGTGCGCTGAGGGAGGGGGCAGGGTCCCGTGAGCACCCGCGCGGGGCCGTACTACAGGTCCCACAGTGCCTCGCGCCGCCTGGTGGCCCCCTCTCGGGGCGGCTGGTTCCTATTTAAATCGAGGCAGAGAGGAAAATGGCGGCGAGAGGCTGAGTGTGGGGGAGACGGGGAGAAGGAGACGTAGCTGGGCTTTGGCTCCTTTCCCAGGTGAGTGGGGTTTGGAGGGAGGGAGTAACGAGTGGAGGGAGGAGAGTTCTAGTTCTGGTTCCCCTGCTTGTGCCGGCAGGGTGGGACTGGGATGGGGGAGGGAAAGGAGTAACTCGGGGCTGGCCCTGAGGGGCGGCTCTCTGCTCTCCCTCTCGCCCCCCTCCCCAATATGGATGTGTCTCCCTGAGGGGAGGAGGAAGGGGAGGTAGATGGGCTGCGTGTGAGCAGAAATCCCGGGGCTGGGGATGAGCGGGTTCCCGGGTAGCGTGTAAATGCCTTTACCTCTTTCTAACCATTGTAACTTCAGCGCCTAGCGTAGTTAGAGGGGGATGTTCCTGAGGCAGCAGTGAGGGACTAGTGTAAGTGTAAGGCGCCGTATGGCTGTGCGGTGCGTGTCAGAGTAGGGTGGGTTTGGGTGGAGGTCCCTCGTGTAGCAGAGAGACTCGGGGTCGCTATGGATTTGTGTTGAGAGTCGCCCGACCCTCTGTTTCTCAGCTCGAGTAGAGAGGTTTGGGGGGAAATACCTGGGCTAGAATGGCCGCATCTGCCATTCCTCTGGGCTTATCTGATGCTGAGGCAGTTCCAAAGACCTTGTTATCTGCATTCTCCTTCTGATCATCCTGTAGCCTCGGTAAGTTTCAGAGGTGACTTCTCTTGTCTCCTTGTCTCTAGTAATAAGGGAAAGGATGAGAAATACTGCAAGTAAGAGGTTGATTTCCATGCCTCTCATCCGTTTCTGCTTCGTTGCTGCAGTGAAACTGTGCTGTTGAGGGATGGAGATGAGATTTTTTTTTTTTT
>VXBJ01001437.1:661445-715216 GCA_013400055.1 Nycticryphes semicollaris | reverse complement strand
TTTTTTTTTTTTTTTGTCCTGAGGTCACATAGCGCTGTAGGTATTAGTGATTCTGGGGTATAAATGGGTGGGGATGTTGTCTGAGGTTGACATAATTCCCAGAGTCCTCTTTGTTTGGTTCTAAAGTTGGTTCTGTTTGTGGTTTCTGCTCCTGCTCTTAAGCACAGTCAGGTTTTCTTTTAAAAGTGACGCTTCCCAGTTTGTCAGCTCATCCGGTGAACAGTTTTAAATCAGTCTCTTCTGTTCAGGCACTATCTCCTTCCTCTTAACCTATTAAGAAGAATCATCTGATTCTGCCTTTAAATCTTCTAGATAAAGTTAACAGAAAATATTATGTTGGACTCTAGCTGGAACGGCAAGACAAAACTGAAGCAAATCTGGAAGTGTGAGAGATAGTAATGCCTAGCTATATAATATCTATAATACAGTTAAAGCAGAAGCTTAAAATAAGCTTAAAATTCTGTCATTGCTGTTATAAAAATTATCTTTCTCATGAAATATTTCCAATTTATGATAAGATATGTGTGTGTTCTAACTATAAATACAAGAGAGCTTCATAGTAACAAATAGTATCCCAGTGAAAACACCAGCAGAAGAGCTTGGGTTTAGAGGAAACAGACAATATTGTGGGTTGCTTTTTTGTTTGTTTGTTTTTAATTAGACTGTGCATGATAACATATAGTAATTGTATGTACTGTTAGTAGTTGTGCTGTTTAACTGACTCGTTCAGAATTTCATGCAACTCTGTTATTACTACTATATATATATATTTATTTTTTTTTTCATTAATACTGATGGATATTAAGTCACAGGTTGGGGAATAGGGGGAGTGATAGCAAACAGAGCAAACCCAGTATTCAGCCTTGCTGTAAGTACCTTTCCTGATGACAATCTGCTGTTTCCAGTCTGCTTTTATTTGGCATATGACTTGTGTAGGGCTTGGCTTGGTTGGTTTGATTTTTTAAATTTTTTTTAATTCTTCATTTGAAATTTCTGTTTACCCTGGGTTTGGATTNTATGTTGGACTCTAGCTGGAACGGCAAGACAAAACTGAAGCAAATCTGGAAGTGTGAGAGATAGTAATGCCTAGCTATATAATATCTATAATACAGTTAAAGCAGAAGCTTAAAATAAGCTTAAAATTCTGTCATTGCTGTTATAAAAATTATCTTTCTCATGAAATATTTCCAATTTATGATAAGATATGTGTGTGTTCTAACTATAAATACAAGAGAGCTTCATAGTAACAAATAGTATCCCAGTGAAAACACCAGCAGAAGAGCTTGGGTTTAGAGGAAACAGACAATATTGTGGGTTGCTTTTTTGTTTGTTTGTTTTTAATTAGACTGTGCATGATAACATATAGTAATTGTATGTACTGTTAGTAGTTGTGCTGTTTAACTGACTCGNTTTTTTAAATTTTTTTTAATTCTTCATTTGAAATTCCTGTTCACCCTGGGTTTGGATTTATTAACTTGGAAGTTTGAATTGTCTGACATTGTTATTGCACAGTACCACTGAGACAGTATAGTTGAGACAAAATGCGGAGTGGGAAGGAGGAGAAAATCTATTTTACAATAGGATGTTATCTTCTGATCATGGGCTTTTTTTTTTCTTCATCAATAATGGGCAAGAAGTCACAGTCAAAAGCTTCAAGGTTCATTTCTATGGTACAGTTGCATAGGAAAGGGTGTTTTGCTTTGCTTTTTTTTAAAGAACTCTGAGAAAGAAAGGGTGTCTTGGTTATATTTGTCTGCAGAATCAAGCCATTGGTAGCATGTAAAATGATATTGGACACTACAGTCTGACACTGGAGGTTGCTTCAACTCCTGCATTTAAATGAGTCTCCCTCGAAGAGGTGATCTTGAATGACTATGACACAGGATTTTCTGCATTATGTTCATGGAAGCTTTTTGTTTATGAGTATTTAGAAATATTTTAAATATTTTTCTGACTTGTTTTTATACTGAAAAAATGGAGGGGAGAGGAAGGGGAATAATAGTATTCTTTATGCCGCCAAGGATATGAGAGGGTGGTGAAGAATACCTGAATGCTGGGGCAACATGTCTGTGCTTTTTTTCTCTGGCTAGATCTACTGATGTTTGTAAATGTAGCGTATTAGGGAAGAGGTAATTGTGAAAGAATTTAATGGCTACTGATATAAATCTGTCATGGAATATATTTCCACTCTGATTTTTATATGCTGTCTATAGTTAAGGTACATCAAATCCTTTTCTTACCCCATGTAAATGGGAGGTATACTTCAGATGGACCCTGTTACTTCAATAATACTTTTAATTTCATTAGTGTCTTTTAATTGACAGCTATCAATAAGCTGATTTTCTTTGAAGTGGAACAAAATTAACTTGCCTCCAAACTCATTCTCATGAGGGGTTTTTAGTCTTTCATGTGTGGTGCGTGGAATTATTGTTGGTGAGGCTTTAGGATTTTAGATGTAGACACACATTTTTCTTTTAAGTTGTCCAGAGCCAGTCCTATTTCTGACATTATACAGAGGTAAGAAAAAGGCAGTTGCTTAAGACAATGTTCTATTTACATGAGAGGGAGAAGAGGGCAAGGGAGCCACCATTGGTTCTACTGCTCATTTTGCTTATACTTTGGAAAGTCAGGCTTATTACTGCTGATGATAAGCTTAGGATATGGTGTAAGTGGCTTCTGAGGCTGTGACTGCTTTTGCAATATACTAGAAAAGCAGAGGTTATAAGGTCAGCTTTCCAAGTATCTATCTGCCTTTAAGTATTCCCTGACCTCGTGTGGTTTGTATGGGGTGAGGGTGGGGGTGGGGGGGGGATTGTCAGTTTTCTTGGTTTGGTTTTGGTTCTGACCGTCACCCCCAACTTTGTCACCTTCAGTGTTAAACGTGAGCCTGTTCAGGTCAGGTGTAGTTAAATTGTTTGTCAAACATTCTTGGTTAGGTTATGGATCATTGCCCTGTTGGAAATTTCATTTTAAAAGCTTTTTTACCATCAAGTGAAGTTCTTTTTTGAAAATTACAGTAAGCATGGATAGTGTCATAACTTGAAGTCTAAAAGCTTCATAACTGTATTTTACTGATTGTTCTAGAAATTTGAAAACACTGTAAAAGTTCTTCAGAAAATGTTATAATTGTTAGGTCAGGGCAAGCAATTTGTCATCGAAGTTGCTACACACGTGCCTAAACTGCACAGCAGTTAAGCCCTGATTTATCAGATGCACCTGAAGAAGGGGAAGGAGGGAGAAGAGGAAGGCTGTGGAACAATGCAATTGTTATACTGCTAGCCATAATAACTAGCCACCTGCATTAGCCTTGGCTGAGTAGGAGATGGCTGAGTAAAGGGTCTGAACCCTTTACTGTTTGCACACTTCTGTGCATGTCAAGATGTGTCAGAGCCATTGAGTGAGATCTAGTATCACAGGTATACCCAGGCGGCCTTCTAGAGGCACATATTTGAGGTAGGTTTCTGTATATAGTTGCATGAAATATTCTCTGTGTGACTTCTGAGTTACGGCATTTTGTTCCTCATTCTGTTCTCTGCTGTATGGAAGTGAGAAAATGAGTTGTCTGCTTTTACAAAGGCAATACCGAAACAGGTTGCATGGCTGAAAAAGTTATCAATAGGATATGTTTCTCTTGGGTAGTTGTAGCCTAACACTTCCCCCTACCCTTAGCAGTGGTAGGATGGGTGCTGAGTAGAAGAGTGCAGAAAGAAAAGGCAGAAGTATCTCCCTGGTTTCTGAGACTGTAAGGGTATTTAGTGTATAGATGAAACTTGCTCTTTGGGATTTGCTTTTTTTGCCTAGAATCTCCGTAGTGCTACATGTGTGTTTTTTCTTGTGAGTTTTTAGGTGAGAAGGAATAAAATGTGGTACCTTGTCTCTTGTGATTCCAGTGGCTTTCTCTCAGCAAACACAAATGGTGAAAATGAAATTTTCTGGAGTATTTTATCATTAGGCCATACAAACATGTTTTTGAACAACATTACAAATATCAAAGAATTAAGAATGGACTGTATTCCCTTCAACAAACAGTTCTTAAACTGTTTCTAATGAAAATCCTTTCTAATGTCATCTTCAACCTGGGTTTTACTATAGCTAGGAATTTATATGAACAGGAGCAGTTAGTGAATGTGGGAAGAAAAAATGATTCATATAGAAACCACCAAGACTAGGAAAAAGCAAGCCAGAATCTGTTGTCTAAAGGCTATTTGCCAGTTGTCTTTGCTGAAGAAAACAACTGGTAGATTAGGTGTTTGCCTGTCACTTCCAGTGTACCTCTACAGAAAAAAACAGATCAGCCTGTGTGTTCAAAACAATTGTCAAAGACTTTCTTGAAAGCTTACCCAGTTTATTTCATGTTAAGCATTTCTTTCCAATGCCAGTGTTTGCCTGGGTCATGTCTGCAAAAGAACTGTAATGCAGTACCTTTCTTTCCCTAAGGCAACTGTAGCAAAACGGTTAATTCCTGTATGGTGCTCCTTCCATGTGTCTTTAGAACACCCATTTATCTTTGTAGTCGTTCACAAACTAACAAGACTTTGTGTCACAGTGCTGTGTCTGGGAGAGCATGCCTCTTCCTGCTACTGAACCCAAGTTGTGGTTGTAGTTGTGATGATGACATGTGATGCTGTACTAAATTAATGTTTTCTTGGAAGTAAGAGGCAATCACCTTATATGACTACAGATGTGTTAAATGTCCTTCCTTCTCTATACCTATTAACAGGTAATTTCTATATCTTTATTCCATCTTATATAGTATGCTTTTATAAACAATTTAAGTAGTATCAAATGCTTGTCATCCTAACCTAATGAAGAGGGAGTAAAAGAGCCTTAAGTCAAAGGATCAATCATAACGCTTAATGAGAAACTTTTAAAAGTGATTATTAGCGGCTTTTCTTCACAATGAAAGCTTTATGGTAAAAATGTTGGTGGCATCATAATTTTAACTCAATCGTTTTGGATAATGCATCATAATTTTAAACCTTGAGGCATCAAGCCTCTTAGGAGTTGGTAGAGATTTAAAAAGAAAACACCCTCTCAAACCTCCCTCCCCCAGGTCTTGATTCTTTTAAAACCCACGTGGAGATTTAAAACTCTTGTTTTTCTAGAATCCTGAAGTTTCATAACTGTTGTGACAAACTTGAGAATTACTCTCTGTGTGTGTATTTATATTTTTATTTTGTTTTTTAAAAAGTATAATGTGCTGATAATGTTCCCAGTCTACCAATGGTGGAATATTGAAATCTGTTAGCATGGTAAAATCAAGCAAACTGTTTTTTGTCCCATGCTTTTCTGAACTGCACAAAGTGAGTAGGTAAACAGATATATTTGTTCCACAAGGACAATGCAAAGCTGGTTCGCTAGCACCAGTCGCTGCAAAACTACTATTGTAGTTCTCTTATGTGCTGCTTTGGAGACTCACTTTTTTATTGACGACTTAAAAGAAGAGGAGCATAATCTTGGGAAGAAATGTGAAAAATAGTTGAACTGTTTCTGAGGTTTCACTCTGCCAAAGAATGACTAAGCAATGGAAGCTTACAGTAGTGATGTACGGGTTGTTTTACATTTTGCTCATCTGAAAGCCTCTGAATTTCTGTTTCTCTAAGTTTTAAGCAAGTCTGTTGCTGCTCCAAGTTCTAGCTGGAGCACAGGATACGAAGTGTAGCGTAAAAAGACTTAAGTAGTTATTTCTACCTTACATTGGCAGAGTGCTATTTTACTATTTACTTTCATTGTAAATCACTGAAATGCAACTTTAAACATCTTGTGAGGACAAAATCTCTGGTATATAGAGGAGCTTCTTTCTTGACTTGTGTAAGCAATAGTTCATTTAAAAAAACCCAAAACAATAAGAGGTCTAAAAGAAAACACTTAAATTATTTTGGTAGGTCTAGAAAGGAATCTTTCTATACTACATGGGTTTAAGGGTTTGTTGTTAGTTCCCATTGGCCAAATATTGCTGAACTGAGTGATTTACATATAGGTAATGGTGTGAAGCCAAATCCAATCTCCAGTGCTGATTCAGCATGAAAAGTTTGGTTATATAATCACTTATGAACTGACTTCGCTTAAAGTACATCTATCAGCTTCTGATTAACTTCTTACTGAACGATCCTGGAAATCATAAGTGTCTTTCAAATGCTTTCTTAGTTAGCATGAATCTGAGGAAATAATTCTTCTGTGAAATCTAATAAAATGCAGTGAGAAGTCGTTACACGTGCACACCTAAGAATATAGTATATAACTATTTTGTTATGTTGCTCTACATACTTTATTTTCGCTATGGTTACGTTATGTCTAAAACCAGAATGCCCTGCCTCAATGGAACATCCTGAAGTGACAGAACAAGTAATGGAGCAAGGAGTGGGTTGGATGGCTTTTGTTGCTCTTTCTATTAGTGGAAGTGTTAAGCAGAAGGCAGAAGTAAGCGATTAACTTAAAGAAAAAAAAAAAAAAAAGCATGTTATGTATTCCAGTATTTTGACTGTTCTGAACAATAAAAAGTTTCTTCTATCAGAACAAGTCAGTCAGTTGTGTTCTGTTCTTTCTGATCTGGTATGAAGAACTAAAACCTGAAGTCCTGATGCCATTCCCCTGGTTTTGCCTTGTACACTCAAATTTCAATTTGGACACGGCACTGTTCACCCAGTGGAGTATATTAACATCTTAACCTTGCTGGTTTGTCAAATACTCCAGTTGTGTTTTCATCACATTCTCTGGAGGCTAGTGATTCCCAGGAAAAGGGAAACTTCTGGGCTGCACACTTTATGCAACTTTTCACAATCAGCACTTCTATTAACCTAGAATGTCCATCTGAAGCCCCTTTAAGGGGAAGGCAGTTCTTCTGATCATTGCACGGAAAACTCAGAAGACAACATCTATGCTGGCTGAAGTAGCTTCCGAATCCTTTTGTATTACACCTGTGGGTTTTCTGTTTAATCACCTAGTCTTTTGGTGATGCCTGTTTGTAGTGGATAAGCAAGACTTGTAGAGGTGAGGTGTAGAACCAGGGCTAGCAAAGTTGTCAGACTTGTGATCTCTAACGTAGCCAACACAAGAAGGCTGTAGGGATGATGAGTGGGATTCAGCAAGATGTAAAATGAGGAAAGATTTGAGGAAACTGGAGGAGACCCATCACTCGATAGGGATGGGATAGCTTATGTTGTCATCCAGTGTACATGCTGTTCAAATGTACAGCAACAAGGTAGTTTTATCGTTAACTGCTTCATCTTTTCTTACCTGTCTGTCTGTAGCTGGACCTCAAATGACCTCTATCGAGAAATGAATATGTACCGTGAAAATATTTCAGGTTGCTCGTGTACCAAAAGCATTGTATGGCCAAAGTTTTTTCCTTCCCCCTGTTCTCCTCATCTTAGCATTGCTTTACATTGATTAAACTTTTGCTTAAACTAAGGATTCCATTGAGGCAGAAGTTGAAAGTGGAGCTGTACATTTGGCAAAGCTTTTTAAAAGTGTTTTAAAGCAGTGGAAATTTCCAGGCTTCACAAAGGAAGAAGAAGAAAAAAAAATAAAATTGAAGTTCTGGTCTAATAACTGCTTTGCAAGAAGAGAGAAATATGAAAAGGAACCGCAGACATTCTGGATGTAAGCCTGTGAAATTTTCCACTATTTCCTTTAATAACATGCAGGCATGCTTATACTGCTGGAATTTCAGTTAGAAGTCTTGTTCTGACTGAAACTTCAAGCTACTTGGTGGGCAAATGCTCCCTGAAAATGATTTGTTAAGGAAAAAAATTAAAATCTCACTTGTAAGAACATGCATAAACTGTTCCCATGCTGGATATCAACTATTGATTATATTAATCTTGCCTTCAATTTCTTGTTTTACAGTTTGTGTTAACTGTTACTATTACTAGATGATAACTCTTAGGTGACAATCCATTGTTTCTTGCTTCTGACAGTAATTCTAGAGTAATATTTCCAATAGGGACCGCACGTTGTTAAACTAGAAATCTTAATTTTTGTATCTTTGATATACTAAAGGAAGAAAGACAGTAGGAAACGTCTTGTTCTAATATTCTTTTGTTTATTTGTCTAGTTAACTTTAAAACCTACTTAATGGTTATTTATATAATTATTATAGCTTCAGATACACTGATTAAAATCAAACTGAAGGGATCTACAGGTTCAGCCTCATCTGTCTACCTCCAAGCTCTTTTCTGCTTAGGTTCTTGTTTACCAAAAGGCTCCCTGACCTTTCTCCAAGATCTAGAGGACTCTGTATTTTGAATGTGCCTTGTCTTTCTGTCACTACAGATATTTATTGTTGACTTATGCTCTTTTGAGTTAGGGCCTAAAGAATCCTTTATATAATGGGTTGAGAGTTTTTTTGCTTAAATGCTGGGATGGGAGCTATGGTGGTATATTGTGCAAAAAGCAAGCAACATCAAAACAAACTGACTTCTTTCCATTATTGATTGAAAATATAAAACCAGAAGCCTTTAAATGCCTTCCCATGGAATGCTGTTTTTCCAAGGCAATGTGCTACACTTCCACAGCTGCTCATGCCAAATCAGAACTATTGTGATTTCTTTCTGTTACATCTCCTCCCCTTGTTCTGGGACTGTGGCCCCTCCAGTGAGCAAACAGATATAATTCAAAATTGTCTGTTCCCTACTTCCCACCAACAAAAAATCCTGAACCTCAAAACCAAATGAAAACACCCAGGCAACTTCTGGCTGTCAGTTTACTCCTAGTTGCACAAACACCAGTAGTAGTGCAAGGGAATGGGTGGAGTGGGACTACAGCAGCCATAGTTGCATCAAAACTTAAACTGGATGGAGTTCTTGTAAGACTCTGTTCCTGTAACAGAGGTGCTACTGAAGAGAGACTCAAGTGGTACCTGGGTGTAGGAGTAATTTAGCAACCTTTGTCTGCCCCAGGGCTGTAATTAGGAAGTTGGGAGTTACTAACTATGTATTATTACTGCTAGTTTCTTACCTATTGTATCTATGTTTGGAAACTAATTTCACTTAAGTCAGTAGGGATTAAGTAGGTATGCTGAGTGCTCATCTGAAAACTGATGTTGAGAAAGCTGTGAACATTTAATGTGTGTTTGTTACTAGTGTAGTGCATATACATACTGTTGAGCAGAAATAACGTACTGAAAGGGCCAAGTACTAGAATGATTCTATTTTGGGATAGAATAAATCTATCAAATGGATAACTTCTGCAGAGACTCAGGATCAGTAACTCCATGCTATTGGGTCTAGGGATGAAGAGTTTTTAACAGGACTGTAGGATTAGAATATAAAAAACTTTCTTACTGTTTGTTCTCTGATGCTGATGTAATTAGTGGTCCTTTATAGGTGATAAGGGTCTTCGTGGTTTCTGGGTTGAGGTTAAGGACTAAAAACAGTAAAGATTTTTAATAGCAGGTGATACTTGTTTCTAAATGAACTTGCAGAGTAGATTGATGCACTTGACAGCATTTATAGAATCAGTGCTTAATAATCTGTAATGTCACTTAAGTTCTAGATTTTCCACAAAATCAAATTTAAACTTTTTTTGTCTGAAGACTTATTTTGAGACAGGAACAAAAGGGGAAGAGAGGACAGTACAGAACAAGCTTTGTGTACAGCTGTGTCTTATTTTATACCAAAAGTGCCTTTCATGTGTAAGTCTAGATTGTTTCCAAAGTTAATCTGTATGGCTAGGCCAAAATAAACAACTAGGTGCAAAGCTGATGACAAATTATTGTACTCTGATAAAAGTATGTTTACTGTAGGAAGCTATTGCTAAATAGAAACATATTCAGTGTTTATTTGAACACTTGTTCAAAAGGACTTTGTCAATGCCTGTACACAGATTGATAGGTTACAGGTCAATTTAGAATATAGCCATCCTACCCACTAGTTCACAGAGGTGATGAAAGTGGGAAGAGTGGCACCTAACAGTCATTGACAGCATCATCAATCTCAAACAATACTCTTTGGAGACAAGATGGCAGTGTTTTCAGACCTCCAAAAGCAACACAGCCAAACCCTTTTGATTAGTAATAACACACAGTTGCCAAAATAACTGATGGTTTTGGGGGTTTAGGTCCCTGTTGAAGGTGCTTAGTATTGTCTGGGAACTTTTTTTTTCTTGTTGTCTGTTTACGTTCAGGTTACAGTTATGGATGCTGGAGCTTCTCAGCCAAGTTTCAGGGCAGGTACTTGACTGAATGAATTAACTACCAACCAGACTCCTTAGATTAGAGATTCCAAAAGCCTGTTTTAAATCATATGACTTCACTTCTAACTGGAATTAACTCGTAGCTGACACACTGGTATGGAGGTTCAACAAATGTTTTCCTTCAAGATAAGGGCAAACCCATGAAATGAGCTGACTTTTCAGAGGCAGAGCAGTCTAAACTCTTGTTTCTAATTAGAATGCACAAATGTTTTACCTATAATAGAATCTCCTGAACATCAACAAACTATGAAGCTTATCTGATTGGCCTTTTCTGCTGGCTTGAGGTTAAAAAGTAGTAGTCTTGAAACTGCAGTTTAGTTTTAAAGTAAACTTTAATGTCTGACTGCTAGGTTGTAATTAACTGTCTTAATCTGTACATTAACCCTTTGTCTTTAAACATAAATGGTTCTGTTGAACATTACTGTTAACTAGCACTCTACAACTCTAGATATTTCATTTTTATTGACATTTCAGTAGTGATTCACCTTTTTCTTCCTCTTCCAGTGCTCAAAAGAATTAGTAGCATGCTATGTAGAGAAGAAACCTTTGGGGCAGCACTATTCGTTTAGTGCCAAGTTGGTTTGAAAGTTTATTCAAGGTGATGAGGTTGCACAGGTGAGACTGAGAATATTATGGCATGCAAAAATAATCCACTGTGGTCCAACTGCATTAAATTTGACACAGCAGGGCTCCATAAAGTTTATTTGTATTAAAGAATATGAGAAAAACCAACAAACATTAAGAAAGTTATGTGCAAGGTTTCTTCACTAATCTCATTTCCTGGACCATGGACTGCTCTCTGGATTAACACACTGAACACTGAATAGCTTCTACTTTCAGTAGGGCATTATTTTATGGTATTTTATTTTAACTTTTGCACTGAGTGGACTTTGTATAGCATTAGTCATACTCATACAAGGTATCCAGTGTCTACCACAGCACAAGAGGTTTTTGAAATAATTCTAAAAAATAAAAATAAAAAAACCTAGTCACTTCCTCCTTAAACATTGAGACACTAATACAGGATATATATATATACTTATTATGGATCTGTTACACCAGGCTGGTGGTGTCAGATGAGGATGTACCACATTTGTGGTGGTGTTACTATGGCAACTGCCTTCCAAGAGCTGTCTCAAGGTCACTCATCAGTTGTAGCCTGGAGTGCTTGCTGCTTAAGCAAAATATCTACACCAAACAATTCAGGAAATGATCATTCTGCTCTGAGAAAGCAACAACAGGGAGACAAAGCAGTATTTTATTTTTGGGTTGAGGGAGAGGACATTCTCTTTTGTCTGTATATTTGCCCGGTATTTGAAGACTCTTAGGAATATTGAGAGGTGGTTTTAAATGTAAATCATAAGTAATCTAGTATCAATGATGTGAGAACTGGCTTATTTAAAAGCAAAATAAAACAAAAAAAATATATAGAATCTGAAAGACTTGAACAGAAATCGGTGACCAAGCCTGAAGCTTATGGTGCAAAAATGACTGCCTACACTAGTGAAAATTTAGACAAAACTGAAAAGTGAAAACTTACTCTGAGTTGAGAATTCAGAGCTCCTTATACTTAAGGGCTGCTTCTGTGAGACATCCAGATGCATTCTCACATCTAAATCCTTCTGGATGTGGTTTGAGAATGTCAAATGCACTTAGCAGCATTTTCAGTCTAATGCACAGTGATTCAGGGATAAGACTAGAGAAGGGGTTGTTGATGAAGTTGATCTTATGTCTGAGGTTACAAGAGACTCTGTTATACTAAATGCATAAAATTGAATCCACTAGACTAAAACTTAATTAGAATTACAAAGTTGTTTTCTTGGTTTGGATGGTTATCCAACTAGTAAAAAGCTACCATGTTTTATGTGGCTTTTTGTTTTGTTGGTTGGTTTTCCCTTTTGGATTTAAACTTGCTTTTCCTCTTGCATCATTTCGTGGCCTAAAATAGCAGTGTGATAGCAACAGAAGCAGCCATTAGATTCAGCAGTTGATGTTATGTCTGACTATATTTCAAAGCTCTTTCACAAAATGATAAGCTATTGTTTTGGGAACTTAATGTATTCAGACGGCAATTTAATCTCCCTCCTTTTGCTCTTTAGGCTGAACAGACCAAGTTCTTCTAGCTTCCTCTCAAAAACACGTACTCCACACGCACCTGTTATTTTTTAACTTCTGATTAGTCTGTAGGTTAGGGGGATATTGTTATTTCCCAGGAGCATGATTTCTGTATCTTGTACTAAGAAATACTTTACAGAGCTGTCTCTACAATGATTTCTATTAACATCTTTAGAGCTGTGAGACAGGAGTCACTTCCTATAGCATTATTGAGATTTGGTGCCACTGGATTTGGAGATGGCTGTTTTCAAATAAACATAACCAAGACTTGCACTTTCTTCAAGACCTTTAAGAATTGGGATTGGTTGGCATTTTATACAAGTAGGTTCAATAGTAGTTGTCCATAGAACACAAGGAGCGCCATCCTTCAAGTAGTACTAGTACTATACAGAAGTATAGGTAGGTGAATGGGTACTTCTGTTTCTAGATGTTAATCTGGAAACATGTATCTAGGATACATGTTTTAGGAGAGAATGGAAATGTAAGAGCTAAGGATATCAAGTTAGTAGTCCAGTGTCCTCTCACCCTCAGTGAAACAAGCCTAAACTGTACTAAGAGGGTGGAAAAGTTGTACAAACTGTTGGTAAAAGGGGGTTAAGAAAAATCTCTACGTTAGGAAGGTTGGTCTTTAAGAGGCACTCATGTTCAGTGTTTGTATCATCTTCTCCAAAGTAAGCAGTCTGTTCAAATTTTAACACAGATTATAGCATGAAAATACTCGTGTACCTATTGCTATAGTGTGAGGCCGTAGGGAGAGAACAAATTTCACCTGTGCCACAGAACAGAGGTTTCCAGTGTGTGATGCACCAGTTACATCCATATGATAAGAGGTAGTGGTGTATACAAGGACTTCCTTGTCTACAAAATAAACAGGTCTTACACAAGCAACTGAGAAATTGCATATGGGGAAGTATTTACTAGGAGATAATTTGAGCCATCAGCATCACTAATTACTAGGGACATGATTGCAGTCTAAGGTATAGGCTTATCATCCCAAAGCTGCTTCCCTTGCTGTACCACCACAGGATGACGATCTTGTTGGCCTGGTCTGTGAGCCTGTGCTCTGTGGTAAATTTATCCAGACTATAAACTAAATTATTGAGAAATTCAACATCTTGGCTACACTGCTGGTACAAGCTACCTAAGGTACATTCATGAAATTTTATTAAAAGAAGCCATTGTAGAGCAGCTATCATTATTATCTGCTTAAGAGAAAAATTCAGATTTGTATTTTACCTTATGTGCACTCAAGAGGGTTTTCCAAAACTGAACAGAGTAGGCTTGTGGGTCAGCTCTACACCTGTGGGGTTTTAGTGGTATTTTACAGTATATTATTCGTATTTAAGAACTGTCCAAGAGTTCATGAGAGAAACAGTCTGATCTTCTACAGCTGTTACAGATTTCTTGAGGATGCAGCTGGTTGATATCTTTTAACAAAAGCAGGTGAGCTAGGATCCTGGACAGTGGCAATGTTTTATTCCAAGTGTATGTACTGGTTATAGACAAAATAGACTAAAGCTGATCTACCCTAATTGCCTCAACCAATTTTTTTTTTCTTTGCAGTAGAAGGCTGTTTCAACTTTCTAATGTAATATTTTGAACAAAGGGTTGGATACTTTCCTATAGTCATACTCACTCCCCTGAAAGTTTCTTCTATTGCAGGGCCTTGCCATTTAGCAATTCTAATCCAGTCTAGACTTGTTTTTTCTAGAATAATAAAAAACTTGCAAATCTTCCAGGCTTTTCTTCGTTCCCAAATAAAGTTAGCAAGGCACTTCACCACAGATTGATTCATTTATAAAAGATTTTAATGTACTGTTATGTTAAAAGCAACAAAAAACCCCACCCTACCAACAAAAAAAACCTGTGCATGAAATGGAATATTTCTCTCCTAGAGTTACACTGGTTCCATACCAGCAACAGTGGGAAAAAAAATAAGAAACTAGCAGCCCTGGAGAGACTTTAGCTGCATCAGTTGAAGCTAGGATATAGCTAGGGCTATTGGTTAGTCTAAAATATAAAAAAAAAAACCCCACCCACAGAACGCCACAGAAGAATACAGCTGAAAAGTGGCTTGTTCTAACTTGCCTAGTGTATTAAGGTAGGATTTTTAGCATATTCGTGCTAAATTAAAGGCTTTGCCTCTGAACTGGGGATTTCAGAAACTGCTCTGACTTTTCTCTGTGTACTTGCATAGGAAGTCCTTGTGCATTTCAGTGTTACTTTGAAGAACCTGAGGGGGCATGGAGCACAACTAAACAATTGCTTAAGTTCTAAATACAAGATTGGCCACCATCAGTTATTTATAGCTGGAGGAATTTGCATTAAGATTTGTTAGGTAGAGCAATATTGTAAACATGTTTTGCAGAACAGATGAAGCAGCTTTAATATTAAAACTATGTTAACTCTTACAAGAGGCTATACCAAGTAGACTTGAGCAAAACAAGTAGTTTTACAGAAAAATTTAAATACTGGCACTTCTTTTGAAGCAATCCTGCAACGAGCCTAAGGTGTAGAGCTCTTTACCCACATTTCTAATCAACTTAAATTTCTTCATTGGAAGTATTGTAGCCATTCTTTCCTCATTCTAACTGCGAGAAGAATTTCTTGACAAAGTCTGCTGGAATATTATCCAGTACAGGATTATCTTGAATCTGCTTCACTCCATGCACTCAACTCTTGTAGTCCTAGATTGTATCTCTGTTTGTCAAAAAGCTAGAGAAACAGAAGGACAAAGCACAGATCAAGAGTCAGATAAAACAAAGAATACTTAAGTGCTTTGGCAATTTCAGATAAGCAGAAAATACAGCTTCTAGAGTTAAGATGGTTTGGTTGTTTTTCATTGGGGATAACTTGTTTATCTTGGTTTTGCTGCCATATATCCAGATGTGACTAAATTGTCTCCAGGCAAAAGTTTACCACAACATTTTTCTATTTCTCTGGCTATGAGATATTACTGTCATCTTGGAAACGTTAACTTCTGTATTAGTTAAAATTTACCACAACAAAGCCGAAGTTACTGATGTCAGAATTGGCAGAAGTTAATTTAATCCTCCCAGAGAAAGTAATTGATTGTTTATGTGCAGTAAAATAACATGGAGATGGCCACTAATTCACTGTTTTGCTAGCAGTCATCCGTAAGATTTCAGTATCTGCTATATGTGTATAAATGTGTCATGGCCTCTGCTAGTGTAACACTATCTCTAGGAAAAACAGGTAGTTCTTCTGCTCTAGACCTCTTTAAAGAGTTCTGGTGTCCAAGGAAGGCTATCTACCGCGTGACAAGAGTGCTTGCAAATACACAAGTGCTCAAAACAAGTTTGTTATCTCTTAGAGCCAAGCAGATGCTCCTGCCTCTTCCCTATTTGCTAGCATCTTTGAAATGCAAAGCGTTGGGCTTGTTTTCAAAGGCATTGTCGGTCTTTCAGTTCGCTATTATGGAAACTCTCTTTTTTCCTAGTAAGTCAATCATGAGATTGTGGGGGTTGGTTTGATCTTGTGATATGCGTTGAAAGGTACCTTTCAAAACTCTTACGCTAGCGTTCTAAATTTCACTGGTAAAAAGGTGCACTAAAGGAATCGCTCCATTAAGCGTCAAACTATATGGATGTGAAGACTATGTTTCTCTGTGAGCTAGAGCAAAGGGGGCATCCAGTATTTGGAGGGGTTGGGGTTTGTTTTATTCTTTAATTTTGGAATTAACTTCATGCTTATGAAGGGCACAAAAATTATGAAAAAAAATAATAGCAAGCGATTAGTTGCTACTTTCTGAAGCAACCTCTAAGCCCTGATTTGGTATACTGTGACGACATGATGTTATTCTAAGTAACTTTAACTGAATTATTTGCTGGGCCATATATTTATTTTTAAAAATACATAAATTTCTGTATCAAACTAACTTCCTAGCTGCTCCTAATCCTTTCTCAAGTATTAAGCTACTGCTAAGGAGAAGGGACCTGACTGAAGTTAAAAATAGAGCACGTTGAACTTGATGTGAACCTTAATATCTTTTCCAGCTTTTACAAGGATTGTATTGTGAATTGTGTATTGTTTGGTTGGTTTCTCACTGATTAAAAGTATTGAAATAAACTGTATTGTGAAATAAAGCTGCTGTCAATGCTTTGTTTACATTTTGGCTATCTTATCTAAATATTACTTTATAAATTTGATGCAAAGTTCAAACTTGGAGACAGGATTTTTTAAATCTTACAAAGACGTTTTTTTTTTTTCCTAAAGGCAAAATATATTGCTGAAGAGGTAAGACAATTGAAATTTGTTTGTTGTCAAAGCCTAAAACAAACTTGTTTTGTTTACTTGGTCTTTAGATAAATCCAGTGTGGCAGATATTTCACTATATGGAGTTTTCAGTGTTCTTTTGAGCTTTGGTTTTCAGTAACTTATTTCTTTATTCTGTTTGTTTTAAATTCATTTATTGACTCACAGCATCACGGAATTGTCAGAGTTGGAAGGGACCTCTAGAGATCATCTAGTCCAACTCATCTGATAAGTTTGCTAATTACTGGCATAAGACTGATCTTGTCTAAAACCAGTTCTGCAAAGTTTATTGCATGAATATTTGGCAAACTTAAAGAAAACACCTCTCTAATACTTCTTCTGGGAATAGATCCTAATAGTGGCTTGCTTACTTCTGATGTTTTGTTCTTGTCCTCCAAGAATGTAGGCTTGATAACTACCTGTAAGAATTGCAGTCACTGTCAGGGTGGTCACTGAAGAAGAAACGATTTAAGGGATATAGGGGAAATATCTTTTATGGGTGAGTGGCTGTATGTATTCCTAGCACTTGATTTAGGAGACCTGTCCTTATTCCGAGTGATGCTTTTGTCTTTGTCTAGTGATGTACTTAAGGGAGAAGCAGGACTGCTATAACCAATAGATTTTTGCCTAGTTTTCTTCCACCCAGTAAAAAAACAACAACAAAAACCAGAACAAAAATCCAAACGAAATACACACCCCCTGAATTAATTACTCTGTCAAAATGACAGACTAGTGGTAAGAGTATTCAAAAAGGTGAGTGTTACGAGTTGTCAGTGAAGAAAAGTTAATAAAAAAATGAAAATACTGTATCATTTATACAGTTACGTTAGTCCTTGGTCTTGAATATATGTAATTCTGGTCTATGCTGTATCAAAAAGAGTGTGATGGACCTTTCTTTTTCTGTGGTTTTTTTTTTTTTTAAGATCCAAGCTAAATTTTTTCTATATGAGAAACAGAATTTACCAGCACTTCTCAGCTTGAGCGTACAAGGCAGATCTATACAAAATAACCACAAGTGTCACGGAAAATCAACAGGAAGAAAGTGTTTTCCTCTTCAGTCATTTCATTTATTCTCCTCCTTATTATCAGATGGCAGAGTTAAAAATAAAAAACCGGATACTTTCGCATAGTGTAGAGCTTAGCTACAGAACTGACTGCCCCAGAGTATTTTAGCTGCGTTAATTTTCATGGGTGCAAAAAGAAACTTACATGGAAGAGAAATCCAGCTGCTGGGAAACTTGCTCATTTTGAACCAGGAAATTCCTGAGCCATAGATTGTGAAGTGTGAGAGTATGCTGAAAGACATTCATATGCTTACCTTTTTCTTTCTAGGCATTCCCACTGGCTTCTGTTGGAGAGAGACCACTGTGCTAGGTAAGTCGTCTTTTTGAAGACATAATTGTCCAGGACTACTTTATGAGAATTGATCTGGAGAAAACATTGGTATTTAGGAGCTTAGGAGAAGGGAGAAAATAATTTCAATACCGTTAGAAAAATAAAGGTATTTTCTTATGTTCTATATTAATATTGTATATAGTTTGCTTTCTTCTGCCTCCCTTAAACTTGAGGAAATGGGTGGCATCACTGGGCCTCGGTATGTGTGATAGTAGTATTCTTCTGTCTGTGTATATACTTGCCTTTAGTTTTTAACTCTCTGTATCACTGGTACCAGAGTTTTCTTCTTTCTCAAGTAACCAATTATGTGAATACTTTGCTCAGAGCAGTTATTTTGAAACAATGGTGATTGAATGGGATTTCTAAACTAAAGCTGTTTTGTGTCCAGACTGGCTATGGTACTAATCACTGGTGGGGTTTGGTTTTGGTTGGTTGGGTTTTTGTTGCAACTTGTGTAGCCAATTCTCAGCCTTCGTTACTCAAATAGATTAACATGCTCTGTACTTGTTGCTGGAGAGTAGTGAAACTTGTAACTTGTCTGGGCATTCCCATTCAGTGGCATTTCGGTGTCACGAAAGGAAGTACCTCCTTCAAAATCAGCTCTTGTGATAAGATCAACCTCTTTACAGGTGCCCTGAAATAAAATTCAAGTGAGCTGGCTTGGTTAGAAGAGGGTAAGGTTAAAGCAAAATGAAGAAAATGAAAGGAGAGAGTGGAAGGAAAACCTTTGGAGAATGACCTATTCTAAGCACAGAATATATTGTGGTTTGTTTCAGATAGCTGTGCTCATTAAAATGCTTCAGTTTCTAAGGAATGATTTACAGACAGATAATACACTGAGGTAAATAATATTTGGTGGAGAGACAGGTTATAAATAACTTCTGGTTTTGACTGGATGGAGACACTTGTCTTCAGAAATCTACTTGCAATGAAAAAAAACCCTAAATCACGTAATTTTCACTTTGTAAGACAGAATTAATGACATCAGACTTAAGTTTTGTATGATCTTTCTTGTGTTCCATTCATGGTGTGCTCTGTTTATCCTGTTATTGTACATTTGCTGTTATTTATAGGCTTCATCTATATGACAGCGTAACAAAGTAAGCTTCCTACTGGTGAAAGCTCAAGTGTAGGCAAGGTTTTGTAGCTTTCTGAACTTTTAATGGATTACTAGCTACACTGAAAATGCTTTGCTGGCTTTTAAAAGAAAATAAAGCTATGTGATGCCTAGAGACAATGTTACAACTTTTCTCCTAATAATTTTGACAGGGCCCAAGAATATAACAAATCTGACTGCAGTGTTCCTAAAAGTAACATCCCTTTCTTTTATGAGTGCCATGTAAGTGTGATGTACTGCATAAATGCAGGGTGGTGTTTACTGGCAAGAAAACACATTGACTCAATTGTGCTGTGTAGTTGATGCACTCCAGTTGTATGTCACAAATGCATGACTGGTGCTGACCAGTTAGTTATCAAGTTTGATATGTTTACCAGATGCTACTATAAAAACCTCCTAGTCCAGAGGTGTAGCTGAGTACTAACCTTAAAACTTAGCATCCAGTTAAACTTTGAACTCAACTACAAAGTGACCTGACAGTAGTTTTGAAAGGTAAAAGAGAAAATGAGTTGTTTAAATCACGGTGGTTGACAATGGTTCACCAGCTGGGGGTTTCACTGCGAAAGATAGCATGTGGTCGGTCTACTTGTATGGGTACTAAAGATATAGTGCACTTCAGAAAAAGTAATAGTGAAAAAAAGTCAACAGCTCTACCCTGGCATTTCTTTCAGTGCACTGCATAACAATACATAAAATTGCTTCCTAATGTTGTGAAACTACACAACTACTTAGCCATTTATCTACAAGCAAGGAAGCAACTGGATCTGAAAGAAAACATTACAAATGATTCTGGGACTTGAAGGGGAAGGATGTGATCCCTTCTTCTGGTTTTGGCAGTCACCAACCTCTTTTACTAACTTCTAGAATGGCTGCAAATCTTCCTAAAATTACTTGGAATTTCTGTTCTAACAATTATAGTGTCATTATGGAGAATTGTGCAGGTAAACATTGGTGTCTGAGAAGTGCTATTTGTATTAAAAAAAAAAAAAAAACTTTCATGAGCAAAACTCATTTTTCTACCTGCTTCTGGAATCTTCAGGAGCTTAGTGTGAGACTGGCTGAAAAATGCCTTTTTCATGAAAGTGAAGGTGTATTGCTTCTTTAATAAAACGTTAGAAAAAACTAGAAGCACAAGGTTTTTATGCAATGGAAACTCTTTGTAAAGAATAGAAAAGTCTGTACAAAAATAAAAATCCACAAGACATTGAGAGCCTTATTCAAAAGCATGCTGCTTTTTCTCAAATGGGGAAAAAAAAAATGAAAAAAACTTGATGGTAGGAATTAACATTGCAGTCAGGTTGTGTCCAACAAGGGTGGGAGTATTGATGGATGTATGTAAAATGTAAAGAGTACGTGAGATTAATGAAACACAATGCTTAAATTGGTACCAAAAAGAACATGTTAATATATCTTAAAATTAAAGCAAAGTAGGATCAATTGTAATGTACTTTCTTGTCTTGTAGCCCATTGTTACAATGGTACCAGCTTATCATTAGGCTGTATGTAATTATCTGATGGCAATGTTTTACTGAAAGCCATAGAAATTAAGGTCTCTTAGGACTGAGAATTCCATAGGCTGTCTGGAATTGGTTCCTGTGTTCAACTGCTGCTTGAAAACGGAAGTGTAACGTTGCAGGTACTGAAGCTTGGCTCTCGCCCTCTTGTTGTAGGCCTCAGAGGAGACACTGTGACTCTCCAGTCTTTAATATCTCTCCAGGTACTATTTCTCTGTTTTGTACAGCATTGAACAAAGACACCAACCTCTGTGACTTCCCTCCTCCATTTTAGTTTAGTTTTTAAATAATTCACCCTGGTATCCCAACATTTGATTCCGTGATCAGCAACATGCAAAATAATGTTACAGCTTTTAGTTTTGTGTGGTAAACTTTAGCAGATGCTCTGTGTTATAACCACTGGTACAGAGTGGATGGACATGTGAAATATAACAAGATAACCTGACTATACTGTGGAGAGACAAATCACCTACTTTGGGAGTGGTTCTATTCGGCCTTTATTTAGCAGTTAACTGAAGGTGCTCTGCTAAAAAATATATAAAGGTATTTGCAAAAAAAAAAAAAAAAATACAGGGAAAGGGATTTTCCACTAATTTTTAACTAACGAAATGCTCAGATTTATTGGTGTACTGCAAATTGTCACTACAAATATTGTATGGTAAGCATTTGTGTTGAAAAAAATGAGTACCTCTTGCAGCCATACTAAGTGTACCTGTGTACACTCAAATTTAATCAGACATTAATTACAGCATTGAGCTAGGAACATTTCCATATTTCAAGGTCAAATTGTGTTTTAGAAATGTCACCTTTGCATTTAGTAGCTGTACTTGCTCCTTAAAATGAACTACATTTAATATAAGCTTCGTTACTATGCATGAAAAACATAAACTATTTTGATTTCATTTCTCAGGTAACTTTGTTTTTAGTTTCTGATCTTGTGTCTCAAATTTGAGTCTAGTTATGCCAAAAATGCAGGAAACTTCATTAACGGGCCTCTTATTATTAGATCACAAGATAACAAGATCCAATTTTAAAAGCAAGGAGGATGTGTGTTTTTTAATAAATTAAAATCTGTTTTCGTAGCCTGATGAAAAGAGACACCAAGTAGAATGCTCAAAAGCTCTCTAACGTACCAGGTGTTTAACTCCCATTGAAGCCAGGTTGTGTGAGTCTGTGCATATATAATATAGAACCCCCTGATGAATAGCTGCCTTCCCCTCTGCCCTTCCTGCATAGCACTCAAATGCTTTTTCAGAATATGAATGTACATTTTAAGAGTTGTAATCTATCCAGAACTTTGATTAACATTAGTTGGTTTACAGTGTGAAATAATGTATTTACTGACCTTAATTCTGTAGCTTAGTTCTTGTGCAAATATCAGTAAGGACTGCATTTGCTGACCAGTAAAACACGCTCAAGGCAAGTCGATGTGATTTGTGGGCTGTCTTTCTTTCCCACTCATGTGCCCCTCCTTGTTGATGGCTGTAAATATTTCTAACAGGTAAATCAGTGATTTAAATGCCAGATTAAAGTCTGCTGTAAATAAATATTCTTAATCAAAAGTTGCGATCTGCCATAATCAAGACAGTGTATATCAGTGTTGTTTACTCTTAGTAGGACACCCCCCTCCCCATCCCCCCCTTGTCCTAATTTGAATGTCACTGAAACTCCCTATGTGCCCCTGTTGGTCTAGGGCCAAATTAGGATACAGGTACTTCAGAGATTTCAGCTCTCTGTTTATGAGACCATTACCTATGCTGTATAGTAAAGTGAACACAGCTGCTGAAACAGTAACACACCTTGTAGATGATACACCAGTCTGTAGTGCTCTTTCCTGCGAACTCATGGGTGCCAGTCCCCCGTAGAAGGTGAAGAAGCAGTTATACAACAATGTTCTTTATTAGCTATGTGCAACAAGGGTTAAATTGAAGAAGTATTGAGAGTTGGACATCATGATACCACTTAAAGTTTTTTTTTTTTTTAATGACCTCACAACCTTAGTGTTTTTAGTGTAACTTTTTGTGTGCCAAACCGTATGGACAAAATGGTGTAATTCACCATAAGGAAATTTCCGCTCTGTTTGCCAGCAAGGTTGTCATCTGGAATCCTGCCGAGGAGATCGGCAGCACTTTGGTCACTGGATGGAGTGTGCTTTCTACATGGGCTAGCCACTAGAGGGGCAGGAGCCCAGGCTTTAGCACTATTGGCTGAGACCCCCATCTGCACTTTCAGCTAGGATCTTGAATTGAGAGGGAGGGAAGGGTGGCCTTTGCTAAGCCCTTGATGCTGCTGCAGCCTCATGTTTGGTGGATGCTGTGGATGGGTGGGGCAGAATAACCTAGAAAAATGTCCCTGTTCACAGCTACTGTGCTGCCAGGCTCTTTAACTGCTTCAGAGCTGGCAGCTTTAGAGAGAAGCTGCTCTCACTCTTCATAGTACAGTGATAAAGCATGGTCTGTCCTGTCAGCACAGAGGAACTGTGCAGCAACAAAGCTTACCTGGTTAGATGAAATACTTGAGGATCTTGGCAAGTGGTTTAAAAGAAAACTAAGCATGTTCAAAGACTTTAAAGGCACTTAGTGTCTATACAGATAGCTTCATTGGAGCAGCAAGATGCAGTTTAGCTTCTTCAGACTATTTGATCAGTTTCTTTTCCAGGACTTAAACTTCTCTGACTGAATAAAAGGTTATATTTTGTTCAACTGAAGTCTCCACTCTGTTATGAAATGTCTGAACCGATTTTACGCAAGCCTTCCACAAAAAGTACTTCTGAGGGGTGTGAGAGACAGTCATTAAAGAATTGGAATAGGCTTGTGCAATGGAAAATGTTAGGCATCCTTAACCACAGATGTAGCCAGGCCTGCATAGGTAATGATACGCTTTAGTGTGTTTTGCTATTTCAGGCAAAGATGCCCACCCGAACCAGCAATGTTCTGTTCTTTTTAGTGCAACAGTTTGTCAAAATTAACTTTTTTTTCCAGTAGCTCCTAATTTTAGCCTAGTATGAAACTTCACTTGCAATGTTGGATATATCAAGGCTGTTGTAAAGATGAGGTGTATTAAATCAAGTGTGTGTGTGTGCTCATAAATAAATTAACTGGGGCCCCTTTCCTAGACTAGGAGATGCCTGTGTGGAAGTGGCTGTTGGTGTATGTGGTTTTAAATGTTTTTCAGCAACCAGTGTCATTCCTTCTTCCTCCTTCTCCCTCCCTCCCACCCTCCCAAGCTGTAGAATCTTTATTTGTACATACAAAAAGCAAAAAATAATACTCTCTTTTGTTTGGTGTGGGTCTTGTTTTCATGACCAATAACCTTTAACTGTGTCTGGG
This sequence comes from Nycticryphes semicollaris, assembly GCA_013400055.1. NCBI lineage: Eukaryota > Metazoa > Chordata > Aves > Charadriiformes > Rostratulidae > Nycticryphes > Nycticryphes semicollaris. The sequence goes on along the minus strand of VXBJ01001437.1, from coordinate 691,277 downwards.
AATGGAAGAAACTACATCTGGTTTGGCCTTATGCATAATACAAATATGGCATGTTTTTAAAATAACTTTTAAAATATCATTGAAATTACAGGTCAACACAGCAAATTTCTAATTGGTTTTGGAGACAATAGGCATAGTCTAAAGAAACTGGAAAAATGCATGCTGCAGACTTCTGGAAAGAGCTTGCATGCTTTCCTGAAATATGTTTTTCCTAAATGGCTTCAGAATAGGACACAGTGTGGATTGGGTGGAGCCTCACAGTCTCAGTAGGAATGAGACATGCTGTTAATTCAAGGTCAGTCTCTTATTAGCTTCATGAGCTGCATAATAAAATATACTTATTTAAAAAAAAAGTACATTTTCAAGGGTATTGCATTCAGTTTAGAAAAGGGTCCTCAGAATTACTTTTTTTTTTTTCAGACATGCTGGTATATCATTGTGAATTGCTTTTGCTTGAAAACATGATTATACAGACTCAGCCTTTAGTTAATAGGTTACTTGTGCGTGGTGATCTAGTAAACACTTCTAAATATTACTCAAGTTTTGTAATCAGTGTATTTTTGGAGACAGTGATAGAAATTGCTAGTGTAGCCTCCCCATCCCCCAGCTTTTGCGCTCAGAGGAGTCTACTTTGCTTGCAGCTGCAGTGGTAGGCATCTTTCAGGAAGTGACCTTGGCTTGTATTAATCAAATTCAGAACACACAGAAAAGCTTCTTGGTAACATGCTGACTTGATGTAAAATTTTATAGCATCCATTTTCTTTTAAAATGAGGCCATCTTATAAAAAGGGAATTTATTTATGATATCTCAACTTAAAAGAATTTCTCTAAAATGACACGGTATTTAGAGAAGGTAAAAACAAAGGAAAACTGCTCTTTTTACTGAGAGGAAAATAGCTTTTTATATATGTAATTAAGTCTTAAGTTACTATTGGCAAAACTGTATTTTAGCCTAGCTAAACTATGACAACACAGTGTTATTTAATAGCATTTTCATTGGTGTCTTACCATTTTTGAACTACAGCAGAAAAGCTTGGTAGAAGGGCATGGTCTCAATGGGCGAAGAGTCTCATGACATCTTTAACTTTCTGACTTGATGTATTTTAATCATTTGCTGCGACTTTTGTTAGTGGCTCTCAAGGTGTTAAACTTAACCTCATAGTCGTATTGAGCTGCTATGTCTCTTTGCATAGATTGAGAGAGGAATCTACCTGTGCCTGTTAAAGAAATCACTGTTTGACCTTGCCCAGCAGCTGGAAATTGTTTTTCATTGGCTGCTTTTAAATTGAGTGGTTGACTTTTCCTGATGGAGGTTTTAAAAGTTTTGCATGATTGTCTTAGTGCCCAAAACTATTTTGTGAATTGAGTTACAAAAGAAAGATTGTTGGCAGTGTTTTCAGCTGGCATAACTGCTTGTAAGAGTATCTTGGGATGTACACAGAGGGCTGAGACCAGAATATGTTTCATCATTGCGAAGTGCTATGAAAGCCTAGAGGGTTCTGGGGTAAGATAATTTACCAATTTTCAAATGGCATCTTTGTGGGGGGTTAGTAATAGCTGCCACCTGACTAATGTTTTTAGGTTGTCGTGTGCATTATCTTGAACAATCCACCATCTGCTTGGTTTCAGGGCTGAATTCGACTTTAACTGGAATCTTAAGTGTAAACCTCTTCTGCATGTCGATAGCATACTCACTCATTTTTACCTCCTCACAATTATATTCAGATTCTTGTCATTCTTTCTGCAGTGTGTTGGAGATCTGAGTATACCAACATGCATATTCTCAAGTGTTTCCTGATTTGACTGCTGCCTGTTTCAGAATGGTTTAATTCCATGTTGTTTGCCTTGCATATGTCTGCACTGACTTGCCATTCTACTTGGGATCAAGCCTGAGTTGCTAATCATTCACTTCAAAACCCTGCCCCGTTCTGCTGTGTTGAACATACTCTTTGGTTCCTTGCTACTGAATTCACCTTAACTGTGTGCTTTACACACTTCATGCTGCCTCATATTAGATTGTCTGTTACTGCACCAAACTAAAAACTCTTCATCCACATCATCATTCAGATTGCTTTAGTCCTCTTTCCAGACTGTGAGGCCAGTGGGTGGGTGATAAATCTGTTGCTCTCTGTGCTTAAGTGTAGTTGATGCTGATTTTCAAGATCAAGTGGATGCTGAAACATAATCACAGATTCTGTCATTGAGTATTTGCTGTCATCAGCATTTTCATCAATCTCCCAGAGAATAAAACTGCTCCCAGCAGATTTTTGGGATACCCCATTGTGGACTGATGCACTGACGCAGTAGCCCCTGAAACTGCATTGCTAGTGATGGTATTTTGACTTTGGAAAATTAGTGTCATAACTCTCTTCATTAAAATTTTAAACCAGAGCTACTGATTAGGAGATGACAGAAGCTGGAACCGTTAATAGAGAATGGGGGCACACGCAGCAGAACAAGGAGCCTGTTCTATGTTCTTCCTCTAATTCTCTAACCCTAAAATGCATGGAGGCTAAGATGCATCTTGCCTTTTTTTGTGCTAAAGCAAGACAATCTGTTACCAATGTTTTGTGTCCAGACCATTTTCTACTTCTGTGGCTGGTATTACTTGTTTTCCTGTGCAAGACTGTGAAGAGCTGATGATTTTTGTACCCTAGTGTGACAAATTCAGTGTGTCCATCCTTCTTGGAGCAGATGGAGCATGGCTCTTTCTGAAGTCAACATCTTGAGGCAGAACATAATTAATGGTACTGTGGGGACTGGACAGTGGGCAGCAGTGATGCCCACCGGGCTGCCCAGACTTATGCCAGGGCAATGCCAGTTCCTTGTTTGACAAGCACCAGAGTAAATCACTGGCAGCTCCTGATGGCGCATTTGGAATCTTTTCCGACAATTCTGTGCTGGTCTTCTCCCTCCCTACCCTTTTGCAAGGTCAGTCTTTCCTGTTTGTCAGCACAATCTCGCTGCTGCCACTTAAGCCCCTCAAGTCAGGGCTGCTCTCATGCTGCCCATCCGTCCTGCCCCGCCTTGCAACTATAACGGGGGTAAGGGGGGCCCACTTCTGCAGCTCCTGACTTCTGGCTCACGGGCCTGCTCCTCCTCTTGTTTCCACGCGAAATGCCAGGAGGCTGCCGGGGGCTGCGCTGCCCACGCTGCCGCCAGAGAAGGGATGCGGGGAGCCGTCCCGCCGGGGCCCGCTCCGGGGGCGGGGGCCGGTGGCGGCCGGGCCGCAAGGAGTTAATGGCGGCGCTGCCGCCCGCGGTGCTGTCTGCAGCCGCCGCGCTCTCATTGGCTGCCGAAAGGTGAAATTGAAACCACCGTAAACTTTTGACCCTGTAGCAGTTCTTGTGGAACGCCTTCCCCTTGCCAAGAGCACAGGCNTAACGGTAAAGCCGGAATATGTCGTATTGCTAGTGCCAGCTATCTTCTAAAACTCCCATCAGTAAACAAGGAGGAGCCCATTTTTCAACTTTCAAGATGTTTTTTTGTGTGTGTGTGTTTAAAAAAACCCTAAACACAACAACACACACAACCAACCATCACTCAATAAAATACGACCACCAAATTGATGCTGACTATGCCGGCTAATTAGCAAGTGTGTTTGTGTGTGTGTGGGGGGGGGTCATCAGGCACGCTGGCTGCAGTCAGCTCTGCTGCTTAATAAACGTGGTGGGTTTTTTAAAGATTGACGTGGTTTCTCCTTCCTGAAATGTAAGGTAGAAACGTCTTATTACTACCGCTTAGCTCCTAAGTTGCTGTGTTAAATACGTGTTTCCCTAACTGTAACAGTGTTTCTATTCTGTATCTTCCTTAAACAAAAATCACGGAATGGTTTGGGTTGGAAGGGACCTTAAAGACTATCCAGTTTCAACCCCCAAATAATTCTTTTTTTTTTTTTTTTTTCCAGTACCAGCTGAACTTCATTGCAAATTTGCAAACTGTAAGAGGCCCGTGGTAGCCAATGTTAGGAATTTTTATTGGGGTTGGGTGACTCTAACAAATTCTGAACCTAATTAGAGTGTGTGCCACTTTCATACTATGCAGAGTTTGTCACACACACAATTAAAAATATCTGCGGTCAAGAAAATTCACCTTCCCTCTGTAGCCTTGCCAAACCAGACAAATAAAAGCAGCGTTACGTTTTCAATGAAGTATGAATACGAGATTTAGCTAATCCACGTTTCTTTTGCCTTAAACGTGTCTCTCTTCGCTGACAAAGGAATAGCTGACTTGGTTACTTCACTGCAGCAGCGGCCGTTTTCTCCCTCCCCCACTGCCAGGCACAGGTATCGGCCTGCTCTTCTTGCTGGAACATTACACTTACTGAATGTTAAGTGTCACTTAATCAAGGAGTCACTCAGCACCTTACTTAGAGCTAACGTTCAAAAGTCTTCTTCAACAAAGAAACCTGATCCCTGACTACTTAAGGCTGATGTTTTCACCTCTCTAGTGGTTTGTTCCTGCAAATAGTGTCATCAGATTTATGCAATGTGTTCATTTTCCTAATGAGAGATTAGGGTGGGGAGGAACGCTCAACTGCTGTGGTTTGGGGGTTGGTTTTGTTTTTATTTTATTTAAAATTCAGCTCAATAAGCAGTTCAGTGGTTAAAAAGTGTTTAGTGTATGGCAGTAAACTAGGATAGTAGGACAAGATTGTGAAGGTTCGGTGCGGGCTGTTCTCGGAGGGCTGCTGTTTTCTCTGTGGTCTTATCTGGGAACGGAGGGAGTCTCCCGGAGCGTTGCTAGCGGCATCAAGGGAACAATGAACATAATATGATTAATAGTAGATCCCCTGCCCCCTCTTGTGTGCGATTCTCCTTGCGACTGCAAAAGAAACATGCGCTTGTAGTGATAGTTGGTGGCCTCCCTGTTTGTTCCAGCTAGTGTTCCCAAGCAGCAGCTATTATATAGTTTATTTTTTTCCACTCCCTCTGATTCTTTGTTCTGTCCTCCCTGTGCCTGTGTGCGTCCTGTCTGCTTCTCATTGTCCTTTCCGTGGCGGTTTGGCTGCCTTCATAGTGGAGCTGCACTGAAGCTGCAAATCATATTGCCTATCACAGTGAAATGGAATAAATGCTCTTCTAAAGGAAAGAAGAGCGAGTAACAACGGTTAGGAACCAAGAATCACTTGTGAACTCTATTTCTGAAGTGTCATTTAAATGTCTCTATCTGAAAGGCTTCTCAACGGTTGTGTGCTTGCATTGTGGTAGAGTCGGGTGCACATGCCTTTTAGCATTAGAAATGGGTGATACCTAAAAGTATTACTGCATATGCCAGTAGAGTGAGAAATCGACAAAAAATGAACACTGATTCTCAGGCTAAAGAACCACAAACTTCACTGGATTTGTAAATCCTGTAACTTAAAAGTATCCTAGTTCAACCCCCAAATAATTCTTTACTAACTGCTGAGTGTTATTGCAGACTAACTGAGAGCTAACTGCTGCTGATGAGAAAAATCACTAGTGTAACCTTTACTTGCAATGAAAATGTCCAGAAAGAGGGGTATCCAAAAAGCATTAAATAAGCAGTCACAAACTGAAAATAAACGATGGAGTTTTATACTATTTCTTTCTGTGTGTTTATTTAGAGTAGGTTTTGAGCTTGGGTTACATCTCCCCATTTTCCTCAGGGGGGTAATTGCCAGTTGCTCTGGAGCTGCCCTTTTAGTGTTTTAGTGTTTTTTCTCAGTTTACACCAAGGTGTTTTCATCTGTTCTTTCTGTTATCTGGAGGAAGCAGTTCCTATTGTTGTGTGTTACTGAAGGATGGAAAGATGATTTAGAAGAAATTCTAAAGCATAACCTTTCCATTTTGAAAATTATTTTATATTCCAAAACTCATCAGTACTTCTATTGTGTGCTTCAAATTTTTGCTGGCTTGTTTATTTCCCTTCAGTCTCCTGGCTTTGATCATGGAGTTGTATTGTGAGCTGGGTTCTGGCATCTAGTATTAAAGCTTGCCACTTACCCTAAATCAGCTCCTGACTGTCATGCTGGCATAAATGATACTGGAAAAAAAAAAAAAAAAAAAAAAAGAGTAAAGCAGTTGGAACTTAGATTTTGTTTGTTTTTAAAACGTTACTATTGTATCTCTGTCTCTGCTCTTATTTCTATTTCAGTAGGTGAGGAAGCTTACTATTTGCAGTTCAAGTGTTTTCATCATGGAATGAAATAAGTGATTTTTTCTCTGCGTCTTCCTCAGTAGGTTCATCTCAAAGCTGCCCTGTCCTGCATCCCTGCTGCAGATCTTCAGTGATGATTGAACTTTTGGTCCTCTGCAACAAAAACGGGCTGGGTTTCTGGAATGTAAATAGCTCATTGAAGAGCTGGACTAGATACAGAGAAGTACCTTTTGTAGTAAATACATTGATCAGATGTGGAGGTCCTCAACGTTTTAAACCAATTTTCAGGTCCAGTTTTGCTCTAGCCTTGCAGCAGATTTGTAGCAATAACTTCTTAAAAGACAGTAAAAATAACAATAATTTAAAAATCAGTGTATTCATTGAGCTTCTCTGTTAGCATCATAAGTTTTGTGAGTTCTCTGCACACCATCAGGATGCAACAAGATTAATAGATGCAAAAGATTTATAAGCTGCAGACATGTTGATTCCTTTAAACATACGTGTACGTACATACAGTCTTGTTTCTCTGGTGCTAGAGTTCAGGAATCAGTGTCTAAGAAATATTCCCCCCCCCTTTTAATATACAAAACAGTATGTAGAAAGTAGTGTTTTTCAGACAGAACAAAGTGGTGTGATCTCAGTGAAGCAGGCCTCCTGCTGCGAGTTGAGTTTCACCACCCGCACTTTCTTGAAAAATGCAGTAAATACAGGGATTGGCTGGAAGATCTGAAAGGACTCTATGCATCTATAATCTCTGGAGGTTGCATTATATATACAGCTGTCGCTCATAAATGTTTCTGGGTTGATATGCCATAATGGCCAGGCTGGTCCTAGCTGCTGTTGCGGGCTGTAGTCTTCTCAGGCCACAGGGACAGTAAATGGTAACTTTCCTTACTGATTTCTGCTGAAGTAACAGACCAGGATATTTACTTTGCATTCTTTTTAGAAGAGTCTGCTTTATTTAAAACTGGGGTTAGATTGTTTGTGGGTTTTGCAGGTGGGGGTAGGACAGGACAGGATTGCTCAAAGAAATTCTATATGCTAGCGTAGAACACTCTCTGTCATTCACATTCAGGGTTGGGGTTTTTTTGGTGTGTTCTGGAAAGCTCTTCTTATCTATCCTACCGCGTTCTTAGCTCTGATGTTTACTGAGCATACAGCACTTGTCTTTTAGGATGATAAACAGCATAACCTATCTGGCTATTTCTCAAAGCAGTACGTGAATATTAAATAGTAGAGAGACCACATCCCTGAACAGACAGAGGAAGGAAAACAGAAGATTGACTGAAGTGCTTGTAACTATTGCATTTCGTTCATTTGTGGTGTGTAGTCCTTAGGTTAGTCTGCTCAAGCCTAGATCTGGAAGGCTAAGACAGCAAAGGGGATCAACTCTACAATTTCAACTCTACCATTTGTGGTATCAAAAATTCTTCATGATGTATGACTCCACCATGTCCATCAGTCGCTCTCTCCAATCAAATGGCAATGGAAGTGCATAGTTTTCTTCAAGACCAGTAAACTAAAAGCACAATACAATACTACTAGTATAATCTTTACAGTAGACAATTTTAGTTCTCAAGGTACAAATAGGGAATGTCTTGATAAATCAAATCAAGGATCTGACAAATAGATAGAGGGCCAGCAAAACAGTATGTCTTTTGTCTTGCTGGCTCCACATGCTTTTGTAGTCTTTTGGTAATGATGAAGTGAAAATAGAGGATAAGCATTTTTCATTTTGGATATTACTACTTAAAGATATTCCCATTTTCAGGACCAGAACAGACAACTGTGGATCATACATTCTTTCATAATAAACCCCAAGGTTGTGATATGATAGAGAATAAGAAAATTAGTGTGCATGTCTAAATTTTTTTCAAGTTCTAAGTTTTAACTGTCCTAATGAGGAAAAAGGGCCATATGTACTGACTGTGGACAGTTACAGAAAGTTGATTTTATTTGAGGAAAGTATTTCTTATATCTTACAGTAGGAAAATAATGTTGCATTTTATTCAGTGCATATTTAATGTTATTATAAACGAAGGGGGTAAAACTGAGTTATCCTGGCTATGCACATGGAGGAGGAAGGAGAATTGCAAGCTGTGTGATGGTCACACTATAATTTTTAATTGATCTTATTCATAAGAAAAATACCCTTTACTAGACAGCAACATTTCTAGCAATACTAATTTCAGGAATTTTGAAGTAATACTTTTAAATTATATTTACTGATATTCTATGATTCTGTGAATGATAACTTTAATTATGCTTTTTTTCTTTTCCAGCTTCTTGTCTAGAATATTCATTATGTGATTGGTTGTTTCAAAAGCTGTCATTCCCTTTCTTTTCTCCACAATACAGTTTAGAGTAAGAAAAGCAGTTCTGTCTCTTTGCTTTAGGTTTCTTTCATTTTTTCACCTTGATTCTCTACCACCTCTATAATGTTGTCCTCCCGGGTCCTGTATCAATGTTGCTTGCATGTTATTGTGACAGGATTAGAATTGAGAATTTTAGCCAGAGGAATCTAATTTTGAAATATCCTAAAGTGGAAACTGAAGATGAATATGAAGCTTGCTTATGCTTGCTCTAAGAGGCAGAAGAGAACATTTGGAGAAAGAATAGATGTTTGAGGTTTTCAGAAACTGAATAATGGATCATGACACAAAAGAACAGACTAGAATCCTGTGTTTTATGGGGAGGACAAGGGGGCACCCTGTTAAATGAAAAGCAAATGCATTTAAAGTTCATTAAAAACAACCACTTATACAGTTAGCCGGTGTACAATATTAGACAAGTTATTAGGAGACTAAAAAGCATTTTATATTTTTCAATAGAGGATATTTATAATTCTAGTTAGTAGAGTTTATATTTATAAGGGTATTCTGTGGTATCCTATTCATTCTGGAAGCTAAATCTCCCTTTGGTAGAGTCACCCTTATTCAGTACTGAATAAAGCGAAGCTCTGATATGATATGGCATGGTGAATTCTTTGCATCTGCAGTGAACGGGTATTGATAATGGACACCATAGTGCCAGACATGCTATCTTTATTTGAAGGAAATAACCCTTCTCTTTTGCTTTTGTGTTATTTTATGAGTATATGGTATAAGTGTTAATTATGTCTTTTCAGGTAGGCAGAAGACACTTCTGATCTTTCCAGAAGTAAAGCATTCTAAGTTGTAATTCCTTTTGTAGCTTGCTTTTACAGTCTGTCAGAGCCAGATTAATACTGTTTAATGGCACTGTTTTATGTAGTATACTGTTTGTGCTTTATTCATAGTGTTCCTCAGTTAATGGTTTCATAAGGTTTCAGGAGAGCTTCTACAAAACTTGGAAGACTACTAGTCATTCACTGGCTCAGAGAGTTAGGAAAATGTTTACTTGCTTGGCTGTGAAACCAAAATTAGTATTTGCTTATAGGAAACTTAATTCAGTGTGTCTTTGAAATGCAATCATTAAAAAAACCTAGCAGCCTTTTTAAGGAATTTTAAATTCACTCCTATAGTCTGGCAGACTTAAACAATTTTTTTTAGTACTGTCTTGGGATCTCTGATGAGAAACTGAACAACCTTTACACAGTTTGTACTGTGTGACAGTTACTTGTCAGTCCTGAACCACCGCCGTTTGCAGGATGATATTTTAAGATATCAGTTTCGTTTTGCTTAAAATGCTTCACTGTGATGTGTGGCATCCAAGTGGTTAATAATGAGCAATTTGTCAAAGAGTAGCTGGCCATGCAGTAATGGCGGGGCAGGCAGTGGTAATCCCTTCCCTTTATGATCCCCAAAGATCCTAAGAAATCCCCACTCCTCCAGAGGCTGGCCAAGATCCTTGAATTTAAAGAACATCCAGAGCTATGTAAGATGTGTAAAGCATTAAAAATAACTGTTTGGTGTTTATTGCAAAATTGCAGGATTTGTCGCTCTTTTGTCGTCCAAGACAGTGTTAACTCTCCATGACAGATGAAGTTCATCTTTCATCCAAACTAAACTTAACTTTAGTTTTAAGTGTGACAAATTTAACTTTAGAGTGAGTGGAATTGTGTAGCAATCTTCCTAAAAGCTGTGAGGATAGAAGGAAAAGCATAATTTAAAGAACAAGAAAAAAAATGTCACAATGAAGTATTGTACATCTTCCTTAATGATTTAAAACCTGAGACTTAACCAGTGATGACTAATTTGAATAAATTGTTTTCTGTTTTTCAGGATATTTCCCTGGTCAGTAGTAGGTACACTGCAGTCCTTTCACAGCTTTTGTCATCCTTAGTACCTCTCCTTTCCTTTTTTTTTTTTGTATATTTCACAGTAGTATGGGATATATTTACTAATCTGTTTCTTTGAACATACCTATTTTGAAATGTTGAAATGAAGACTGTAACATTGTAAAGTTAGGTATTTATTTTGAGACAAAAAATACATATTATCAGAATTATACATCTCTTGCTGGTAAGAAGCATTTTCATTAGATTTTCTGCCTTGATTGTTCAGCTGTAATTTCACATCACCAATGGCAGTTTCAGAGCAGATGTAATGAACACTATAAATTAAATGTGCAAGGGGACTTTTTCATATTTTGTATTTTTTCTTATGCCATAAAAAGGTCTTAAGAGCTTTTGCATTCTGCTGAAAGTCAATAGTTTGCTCTGATTAGTGTTTATAATCCCTTTTGTAGTTAAAGAATGATATTGTGATGTTTGCATTTCTACAAATAATGCAATTTTTGTAGTAAGTGTAGTAGTTGCCACTGCTTTCAGCAGTTATTCCGGTTTTGCAGCACTGATGTTCAGTGTGGTTGATTGAAAGATCATTTGGATTCTTTATAACTGTAAGTAGTAGATGGTGTGTAAAAAGCATGTATTTTTAAAATAAAAAACGTGAACATTGTGGATTTTTACTGACATTCTTATAAATATCAAGTATACTAGACTAATAGTCTTAAATAAGAATTGCTCCAATTGAGACAGCAGGTTTAGCATAGGTAGCAGTACTGGAACATTCTTAAAAGGTGTCTGTTGAGCCAACAGAGATATTTTATCTGGTTTTTTTTTGCTCTGTGTACAGCGCACACCTATGTTTCTCCATAATGTGGGAAATAGTTCTAAATAAAAATTATGTCTTCTGATAATTCAAGACATATTTACTGTATCTTTCTATTTGAAGTTAATAAAAATATTCAAGTAAATGTTTGTGGGGTTTTTTTCCTGCTGAAGACAAAATTTTGAAAGAAACATTAGTTTCAGCTCCGAGTATTTCTACTGGAACTGGTGATAGAATTCTCATTCAATTAACAGAAACAGACCAGTGCTAAGTGCTTCTGAAAATCCCAGTAGAAGTATATTAAATTTCAAGGATCAACATACTTATTAGCATAAGTAATTAGTATTAAGTAATAATACTTATCACTTAAATAGAGAATGGGAAAGGCATTGATATGACGTGTATTCCATGATCTTTCAACACACTGAGCTATTAACATGCTCAGGAAAACTAGCTAATACTTTTAATGAGAATTGATGGAAGAGTGTCATAGTGCTTCAAACTTAGCTGTGGAGGAAGAAACCTGCTTGTTAACACCGTAACTGCCGTGAAATTCTTAAAGTATATTTCACTGTTTGGCATGATAATGGTAGCATAGTAACAATTTTTCTTATACACAGAATGATAAATTATCTGTGGTTTCAAATGGAGGAGATGGGGAATGAATAGGCTTTAAGTGGACTACACTGTAGACAGGGGTGATTGACAAATTTATATCTCATTAAAAGGTGACATCTCTTGATTGAAAGTTCTCCCAGTCTTATCCCTACCCTTTTATTATACAACCAAGTCTTTGCTGGGTGAATTCTGCTAAAGACAATTAGAATTTTATGAGTGTTTCACTAAAGCAGAAAATGTTGTTCAAATAAAATTGGACTGTAAACCCCACAGAACTGGTAGTGGACAGAAGAACTCTATTTTCTCTTTCAGGTTCTTTTTGACTTTATGTTGAATATGTCCAGCTTGGTAGAATGTATATGTTAGAGCACTATATGTAACTTCACCTGAGACTTTTGGAAATACTTCCATTAATTTCAGCATGGTGATGATGTCTGTGTAACAGTACCCTTCTTTGGAAGTTAAAATTTTAAAATGCTAAACTTTTGACCTTGCGTGGATGTTGCCATGTATAATGTGTTATATTCAGCTGGTGAAGTAAAAATTAGATTTTCTGGGCTCTAGTTTGTGGAAAATATAGTGTGTATTGGGCTGCAATGCCTGACAGCTGACATTTATCAAGAGTAACATGAGCTTTACTCATTCTCACATTTTTAAGCAGCTTTCAAAGCTTTACATGTATACACATGTTCAGCATATGTCTTGCCGCTTTGAACATTTTGTTCTAAATATGTTAACTCTCATTAAGATGAGAATCCAGACTATAAACCCATAATGATTTTCGTTTATCAAATTTAGTCGCAAGGTTAACACTTTGTAAACTGGCACCGTAATGTAAAACAGCAAGAGTGATGTTTAAAGCTTAAAAATACGTTTTCCTTATTAAATGTTTTGGTGAACTTCAGACCAGACTTTTACTGCAAAGGATTGTTTTGAATGTATGATATTCATTCAGAAGTACACATTTTCTAGAAATCATTAGATTAAATACAGTAAAAATGCTATTTGTTATGAGAATAAGGTGCTAAAGCTTGCATTTGAAAAGGAAAAACAAAAAGAAAAAAGAAAGAAGCTACATTTTCTTTTCATTGATGAACAAATTGTCTGGTAGCCATTTTGATATCTTTGTAAATGGCTTGTGTGCACATAATGAAAAGCTTGTTCTCCTTGCTTTAAATCTTGTAAAGAATTACGTGATTGTCTTGAAATGTTCAAAACTCTGTATGTAATTATTCTTGCTTAATAACCCTCTTAAAGAGAGAATTGTCTGGAAGAAATTATTAGTTTTGTATTTGACAATTTTTCTGCCAGTCTGCGTAGTTTACCACTCTATTTTTAGACTCCAAGCCTCCTGTTGGTTGAGTAAGTGAGCGCTGAACTGGTCACGCTGGGCTGGTGCCAGGTGACTCCAAACGGTAGGTGTCTCTTGCAGGTAAAATGCATGGGTATGACTGAGGGTGATTCCTAAAGATAGAATGGCTGAGTATTTATTTGACTTGCTGATCAGTGGTGTAAAGCACATTTCTTTCTCCTTACTTCTCTTTCTTACTAAATTCTTCATACTTACACTGCTAGCATTCATACCAAATACTTCTAGTTTGTCACTTCTACATGGAAGTAAGTTCAAATGACCTAAGAAATAGTCTTCTTTCTTCTTTAAATAATACCCAAATTGCTAAAGTCGAAAGGTAAGTTAAGGTCTGAAGCCAGTCTGGAATTCAGACTTTGCTAGACCAGTTTGTTAAAAATTAGAGGTTTGAGATGGGATTTCTTAGCTCCAGTTTGGAAGCAACAGGGTTTTAAACCTTAGTTGATCTCAAACACTCCTAAGAGGCATAATAGAGTCACTGTATTTTCTGTGTTGTTTTGGATTGATTTCAGCCAAAATTAGTCATATGTGTAGCAACTCTCAAATCCTCCCTATGTATTTGACAAATGTAAAATGTGGAATTACTTTTGTCAGCTAATTTCAAGATATTACTAATGTATAACCAAGCACTCAAGGCATACAGGCAACAATGAAGGCCAAGTAAGACAACAATAGAAAATATATCTCTCTTATAAGCTTGTTGGTCTTGAAATAATCCATATATTTTAAATACTGTCCTTAAAGGCTTTGCACATTCATTTAAAGAAATGAGTGCATTGATTTATGACATTTTAAAATTTCAAAATTTTAGCCATTTTTTAGTGTTTCATTTAGACTAATGAGAGCCTTAAACTGAGGTCTAGTAAAATTTTGTCTTGGAACAAAATAAGCTGTATGAATAGCAGAAAATACTGATATCTAAACAGAAATAATAAGTTGGTGTGGTTGTGCCAGCATGAGTGTTTTTAATTACTTGTGAATATCTGTATATTACAGGTAATTCAGAAGATCCATTTTTCTCATTAGCAGTATCCTTCATCACTTGTCTGCTGTTCATGGGGTACTGGTAGAATCATGACCAAATGGATCTCTTACAAACGTTATTTTTTTCCCTTGTCAGACCAAGTTTATATACTTTTATCCTGTACAGTCTTTCTTCTGTGCATCCCTCCACGTACACATGCTCAAGAAAACTAGTATTTTGTATATATAAGCATCCCTTTACTGAGGAAAGCTGCTCTTTACTTTTCTTGAGATATTTTAGGTTACTGTGTTGGAAATCTATGTGATTTCTCTTTGCAGTGACAGATTGTGATCTTGGTAGTTGCGGTGCTTTGGGGTTTTTTGGTTGGTTTGTTTCTTTCTTTTGAAGGTAGCAAGTAGGGTATTTTGTTGTAGTGACTTGGAGCTTGTCTGTCCTTTCGTGGCTAGCCTCAGTTGTAGAATTACGGTCTTGATTTCCCAGTTGTAACACACCTATTGCCTGAGTGGGACTGAAGGAGAGGCAAGCGCATAAAGGTCTTAAAAGTGAGAAGCTTTCTTTCTGAGTTATATTTTTGGCATACTTTCTTAATTTTATACAAGCTTAAATTTATGATAAGGTATGTGTTGGATGGGAGCGTAATTCTGCTTGTAAAGTTTTTGTTGCTTTATTTCTTTTCCTTGTGAAGTACCTGTAGACATCATGTAAAACTAGATGCTAAGAATGACTGAGGATATAAATCCTTTGTTTTAAAAAGCATTTTGTAAAAATTAATGAGTAGCTTTATTTTTATCAGTGCTGGTCACTGATACTGAACAGCAAATTATAGTAGGGAGCGTGGTGAAGTCAGCATGCTGTAATGAAATCCAGTTTTGTGCTGTACTGTTGCTACAGTGATTTTGTGCAAAACTCATTTTACTACTGTAAATGAATGAAAGTCTTAAAATAGACTCCAGTACAGGTACAGTATTTACAGTGTATTTTCTCACAGGTTGCTTGATTAATCTGCGATAGCTTTTCTACTGTCATGTATTTCGCAGATAGAGGTTCATTCACTTACAATCAGCCTAGAAAAGGAAGGAGGTGATTAGCATGTAGGTAATTTTTCAATATGTTGGCCAGACTTTATTATCATTCCCCAGTTAAGGAACTTTTATACCTATTGTACAAATGTCTGTGTTTATCTACACAGTAAAATGTATCAGTGTTACTCTGCCACTCTTTGTAGATTTTTGTCATTTGAATGGCTGAACATTCCCAGGTGAATGTTTACTCTAAGTAATTTATCTGATAATAGGATGTTTTAAGTCCAGTTTGTTCTGAGATAGGTGTAATGTAGAGTTGGCATTTCTTTGGTATAATAATGTTAATAAATCTTCCCATGTGAATAAGCCTGTAGTTTTGAGTTGTACAGATTCTTTCTGTGAATAGTTTCTCACAACACACTGAGGATGGGCAAGTGCTTCTCTCTTTAAAATACAGGAAGGGAAGCACAATTGCTTTTTCTTCACATTTGTATATCTCTGTTGCAGGCTGCAGCATTGCCTCCCCGCCCCCCCCAACTCATTATATTTGCTCTTTCTCTTCAAACTCCGACTGTGACAGTGACACGACTAGCAATGCATCTCATTTTTCATTTAAAAGAAAAACATATTCTATTCCCTCAGCACTGCAAAAGAAAATTTGAAAATATTGGCAGTTTACCTTGAAATCTGACTGAAGAAAATGGAGAAGTAAGGAGCTTGAATCTAGAAGCTACTTTGCTTTTTGGTTGTTTGTTTTAGTTTTGGGCTTTTTTTTTTTTTTAATAAGGAGATAAATGTGATTTTTAATTATACGTAGTTGTAAAGGGGAAATGAAAAAACAAAATCCCTAAAACCTGAGTTGCACAATTCAAGATTTCACTGAACTCGTTTCACTCCTTTTTCATTGATCTCTGGCTCATAAATGCTTGAAGCTTTGACTTTCAGAAAATATTAGATGTTCAGAATGATAGTGCCATGTTTATCCCGCTCGGTTTTCTGAGGCTTAATCTATTACTAGGAGAGCTTCCCGCTACAGCTCTGGCAACAAACCTTAGTAAAATCACATTTCCTACTGACAAAGGAGTCTATATAAGTTCCCAAAGTAAAATAGGTTATATTGGCCAATATATTTTTGCCACTGCACTAAAGCAATTCAAATATTAAAAAAAAAAAATTATCTTATAAATTTTAACAAATGTAAAATGACAAGAAATATTAGATCAGTCTGAGGGCCATAAGGGTCACACAATACTTGTGTGCAACCTTCTTTTTTTCCCTCAAATAAGCTTTCCCTGTTCAGAAGTCATGCCATGTTGGCTGTTTTTCTCCAGACTTTATTAATGTTTATTCATGTGCTCAGTGATATTATTTTTTAGGATTCTTCTTGGGGATTTTTTAGCTTCTACCATCTTACTGTGAATGGAAGTCAATGAAGGCATGAATGTCAAATTCACTGGTCTATGGCTCCTTAGAGTCCCTCTGGATTCCTGTATGTCAGCAGGATCTATACTGGTCACCTGCCTGTCCTCTGATACAGTAGCTGTTTGTAATGACAGATTGTGCAGTTTGGCCAGCAGTTCTGAAGATTCCCAGAACTCCTTCTAGGATAAAGGGTATCCCCGTGGCTGACTAACACCTCATGTGTCTATTTGTTTTAATTCTTCCTCTATTATTCCTTAAAATTAATTTTGCTTCTCCAACCAGTTTGCTACAAAGGAATGCTGGAAATGGGAATTGCTGCAGTATCTTAATTGGCCAAGTCCACATGAAGAGATTTTCAGAGCTCTTGTTTCATGTTCTCAAGTGCCCAATTTATGCCTTTGCCATGAAGAAGTCCACTGTCTCCCTAGCTGGCTTCCTGCTTTTGATGTGTTGTTTAAATATCTTTTTATTATCAGTTGGAGTTAGGTGGAAGGCACTCTTCTCATTCTATTTTTAGTCCTGTATTTCCTGTTTACATTCAATTTATCATGTTCTATGGGTGTTTCAATTCTTCCTACGTAGACCAGCTTTCCACTTCTTAAATGCTGACCTTTTCCCTGTAGTATCCCCCTTAACTTTCTTACAGAGCCACATCGGTATTTTTTGATGGTTTTGTTCTCTGCTCCAAAGGTAGTGTAGGTGTAGCAGTTGTTATCCAGAATCCACTTGAGAGCCTGCATCTTTTTTGCCTCTCTCCCTGTGCCACCATTGTCATCACGGTACAGTCATACAGTGACAGTGTAATCACTTTTCCATCTCGAGGGCTGGGGGTGTGTGGTGATGTCCTTACATATCACTAGAGATGTGTAAATTACTATTCCACGCTGCTTCTAAGCTGCATCTTGTTTTTTAAACACAGCTGATTTTGAGAATTTCATTGATTTGTGGACACAAGCATTAATTGCTTAATGTGTTGACTACCTTTTCCTTTTTTTCCCCATTAAGACTATTTTGAAGTGGAGCTACAAATGATGTGATATAATGAAGAAATAAATACAATTTTGTAATGTGCTAGAAATTTTAGAATATATGTGTCATACCATCTGTATGTCTGTTTAATGTGGAAGTGTTTTGGCAGAATTCTGAGTAGTTAGAAAAATGAAATATTCACTCGATTCATGTAGTTTAACTCCAGACTTTTAAGTTTTAAATAGCTGGGACTTTTTAGTGATTGTCTTGCTTGCTCAGTCTTTAGTGTGCCAATACGTGTTACTAGTAAGAAAAGTCATATTAAAAATGAATCTTAAGATTTGAAAGACTTTTTTGAACTTAGAGTAGATGTATTCAAAGCCGATTAATTCAGTTTTAAGTAGTACTCCTATTGGTCTTATAAAGATCCCCTAACTACTATTTCAAATTTGGAATTAAATTTAGAAAATCTTGCACATTTTAATCGATGAACATTTGGTGAGTTCTAATGAGAATTTGGTCTTTTTTGTTTTTTGCTGTCCTCGCTTCAGTATTTCTCTAAGGTTCTGATCTATTTTCTGTGATGGCCAGGCAATGTTGTTGAGGTCTGTAGAAAAGCTGGGCTTTGTTTGTGCCGTGGATTTGCCCTTTTGTTTGATCTCTTTTATAAAACATGCCCATCACACCTACCTGCTTACTTTTCTTCTCTTTCTGCAAAGCCCCGTGTTTTCTTTTTCCTGTTTCTCTGTGTTTGAGTCCGTTTCATGACTTCTGCCTGATTCTTCTAAAAACTGACTACAGCTAAGAAATCCAGCAAGAAATAAGACTAATTTAGTTATGGCACATAATGCTTCCTAACTGCATTTTACAGAATTATTCACATCTTCATGTTACAAACAAAAAAGGCTTGCTGGCCTTCCTCCCCCACACCCTCCATTGCAGCCATATAAGGCGTCTATTGTCTCCATTCATATTGAGATGTCACAGATGTGTACACTCTTCTGGGTTCTTTTCTCTCTTGCATCTCTAATGATCGCCACTCCTTTGATTCCTTTCTCAGGCAAATTGCCACAGGCTATACAAAAAGAAATTTAGGTCACAAATAATCTTTAAATTATTCTACTTGAGTAAAAGGAAGATTTAGGTGTGAATTTGTATATACCAGGATTTTATTGCAAAATGGGCTTCATACAACAGATACTATTTTGTCATCTTGGAGATTGTTGACTTAAAAATATCACCAAAGAAGTGTGCACTTGTAGTGTGAAATAGAAATGTGCGAGTGAGAGAGTTTTAAAGCTATATTTAGGCTTTATTCCCCTAGAAGTTAAAAGCAGGTGTGTTCACTTGTACTGTTAAAACAACTAGGAGTACTAGGAATGGATGATTTTAAACAATTACTTTTAGTTTTATGTATTCTAATTTAAAAATGAATATAGATATATTCTATTTTGAGAGTAGCTACCCTCAGTACCACATCCCTGCCTGTCAGGGCAGTCAGCGAATTTAAGGTTTAGCTCTAAGCATGGATGTAGCTTTTTTTGAAGTACCTGGAACCCCAGGTGCCTTATAGCTCTGTCCACTGAGATTCATGGTAGGCAATTTGTATTTGCCACCATGTAAGTGTAAGTGTCACAGATAGGCAGGTGGTTGAGTTGAGCAGGCAATAGTAGTGATCTTCTGTTCATTAAGAATGATTTTTCTGTAAGCAAACAAATTCCTTTTTTACATACCCTTCAGATCATCCTATTAACGTGTAGAAAAAGCAAGCATTTACAAAAACAGGAAATGATTTTGTGCTTTGCATTTATATCTCTGAACTGTCTCATACCAACATCCTTTTATGGTTGGCTACTTCATTTTCCAGTTAAAACTAGTGTTGTGTTTAAAGTATGCTAGCAAGTCACACTCATCACTTTGCCTAGTTTGTCTAGTCCTGGGTTTTAGGTTAAGAGCACTGAAACAGAAAAAAAAAAATCACAGATAAAGCATAATTTCTAGTTGTTTTACAGGATGCTGTGATTAAATCTAAACATGGTAACTATTTAAGTTGCTTCTCATCATTGTTTGTCTCTATTTTTGTTTTGTAATAACAGAATGCTATTCCCTCAAATACTTGTGCCCTTGCAAGTGTTGTCTGTTTCAGCTGCCTGCAAATCCATGACAGCAGGCTACACGATTTATGATGTGCTTTTTAAAAAGCAGTTAATCGATGCTTCCATCCAGTCCTAGAGGCTTGGTAGTGTGGGCTGGTATGTTTCGCAGAACTGGTATTGAGTATTTAGGAATAGGGAGAGAAATGACTGTGAGCCTGGTTTTGGGTGGCTTGTATCCCAACTCATCTGCTGTGGATGCAGAGCGCTGCTGACAAGGCTTGTTTCCGTCTCTTCATTTGTTTGGGTGTAACTTTGCTACTAGTATCAAAATCTTTGAAGCGTCATAAAAACCGGAACGAAAATATTTCATTAAGCATGAGATTGTGGTGTTTTCTTGGTACTTGTGCTATGGAAGTCTTGAGAGATTGGAGTTTTTCCAAGGTTAATATCAGAAACTAATTTGTCGATTGTGCAAGAAGTTGTGTTCTTAGAAATACAGAAGAAAAGATTGTTGTCTAGCTAACGTTGTCTAGCTAACATAAAAGATTCCTGAAACTGCAGCACTGGATGGCATATTTGTAGACCTAATTTTGTGTTGTTCATAAAAGTGAAGGGTTTACTTTCTAGTAGTCAGGATCAAAGAGGCTCTTTCTATTGATGCCCAGGACATTCCAATACATTTTGAAGTTGTTCTGATGTATTTAATATTCAAGCACTTTCACTTCAGAGGTCTTTGTGCTGAGTGTAAGAACTTCTCTCACTTGGTAAATTTGGCTGAAAACAGTCCTTGCTCAAAGGCAAAACATGGCAGAGCTGTGTAGAAATACTCACAAGCACCAGGACTGTTCTTCAAGAATTTGCGATTTCCAGCTGTTGATAAACTGTTGTGCTTCTTAATAATCTGTGATTCTCCTAGTGCTAGGAACTGGCAGATGAACAGGCTGTTGGGCTGAATGTATGGTGGGATGATTAGTGACAGTGCTGTTTAAGGCGCATGGGCACCAACTCCATCACGTCTCCTCTCCCAAGATAAACAGTTGCCCAAAGTAGAATGGGGGAAGCAAAACTATGATTAGATCATTGCAAGTATTCTAGATTGCATACAGCTTTTAATTGAGAGACTTGCTTTTTAATCGAGGCTTGATTTTTAAGTATGCAAATATAAAAAGAGTAGTTAGAATGTTTTTTTCAGCTGTGCAATTCTAATTAAAAATACTTTTGCTCTGTGACTTGACTCTTGAAAGTGTTTACCTCTTCAAACAAGCGGTTTTCTTAAAAGCCAATCTCCATACCTGCTGAATTGATGAATACGTTCAATTCACGTGCAAGATTGAAAGACTAAATTGGAAATGCTGGGGGTGAACATCTGTTGCTAATAATAGCTGTAGAAAAATCAACAAGTTAATCTGTTTTGAATGCTTTTCTGAGTTATACTTGCAGAAGTTCAAAAGCTGGCATTATGCTTGGCATCTACATGATAGAGATCACATCAGAAACTGGTAGTGGGTACAGTTAATGTTTCATTTTGTCTAAACCAGTCAGTAGTTCCCTTTGTCTGAAGGTATTTTGGTATTGTTAGAGTTTTTGATCCAAATGTAAAATTACTTCTGTCTCTAAATTTAAGCTTGGAATGGTTAGGATAGGCTTTTACAAGGAAATTGCTGATATTTTGCCCAATTTTTTTTAGCTGCTGCTTTGGAAATCTTTGATTTTGAACTGTTCTAATTCTAAACATGTTTTATGTAAAACTATGGTCTCCATAAAATGAGTAAGATTTTGGCATGCTAGGATGTGATTCAATTATAACAATGCCATAGCACTAAATGAGTTAATGCAAATTGTAGTACTATAGCTGTGTTTAAGTTGTCTCTCTCTAGAAGTCCAGCCAGCAGCCTTGGCTTCCATGAGAAACTGGTCGGGTAGAATGGCAGAACAAAAAAGCTACTTGTGTATAATATGTATAAATGTATGTGAGCTCATTCAGAGTGTCAGGAAGGAGAATGGATTTGCTGAGGGCACATTCAGAGGTTCAGGAGAGGGGATGGACTTGTTGATGACTTGGAGAGGGATCACGTGTGTTCAGTGAAGCAAACTCAGTTCAGTTGACTGTTTCCTGTTCTCACCAAGAACTTTGTAAGTACTTTCTGCTTTTGAAGTGTCAGTGTATAGCTACATCAGAGCAAATGGTAGTTGTTGCTACTGAAAACCTGCAGATTGAATTCTTACTGTATTGAAATTGTGTTTGGGAAGTTGTTTCCTCCCTTGTAAAGAAAAACTAATTCCTTAATAATTGTTAAATTAAGGTAAGAGCTCTTGTTTCTTTATCAGATCTCACAGGAAAATGTTTGTCACTGTTATCTTACAGGAGCTACTGTATTCTCTAAGAAAAAAACATCCTATATTTATGTGTGATCTTTGTTCCCAAAAAATATAGTTCTCCCCATTTTATAAGTTGTGCCATGAATCCCATCTAGTATCTACTGGTAGTTATCTCTCTGTGTTTGCATTTGATATGATTGTTACTTAGTTTCTGGCAATCAACCCTTTGCATTGGACTTTTTCTTTATAACGGTAGTGATTAAAGTTTGTACTGCAAAGGCAATCACCTTGTTGTAATGTGTAGTGGTCCAAATTCTGTAAGAATTGGAGACTATATTGTTAAAGCATGAAGCAAGCTTTCATCATTTAATATATCTACTTAAAAACAAAACATAAAAAGTTAGAAGTGATTAGAAGTGATTTTCAGATTTATATGGTTAAACTGATGATTCATGGTCTAAAGCTGTCCTTTTCTAATTTAGAGAGATTTTAAAAAATAAGTTAGCTTCTGTAATTCCATTTTAACAAATAATATGAATTATTTCTAATTAGCTGACATTGTAATGTGTAGAGATGTGTAGTACAGGTTGTGTTCTTCTTACTAACCTGTGGATTATATCTCGTCAAATGGCATGGAGTTGCTTATGAATTAGGTGTATATAGAGCTGGAAAGTGACTCTTGAATACTGTTGTCTTGGTACTCACTTGTGAGTTCTGTCAAGGGTATTTTGTCTAGTAAAGGGGCTGCTGCTTAATATAAATTTCATGGTTTTTTAAGAATTTTATTGCTTTAAGTAATAGTACAGAGGTTTGTGCAATGGTCACAGTACAGTCTCTTTCTACCGTATCCACTAGCTTCAGCAAGGATGATGGGAAGAAGTGTTTTCCACTTTTAGAGCTTCATTAAATATTAGCATAAAACCTAAGTAGACCCATAGGTATTTCAGTCAGCTACTAACTTGCTTGAGTTTCTTCTGCTGTTAAAGTGTCTGGATGTACAGAGAAGAATAGTGGTGGTCTGTGGTTTCTTGCCAGTTAAGTAGTTGTCAAGTCCCACTGTAGTAGCCCAGGCATCACATCCTGTTTCTTTGTGGTATGTGAGGTACCGATTTTTTTTATTTCTCTCTCTCTCTCTCTCTGTATGTATATATATATACACATATATATATATGTATATTAATCTTTAAATTATTTTCTAAGTAACTGTTCACTGACTCTTCCAGATACAAGTCTGTAAGGACTTACCTGTGTTAAAAACATTCCAAATACATTCTAAAAACACTGGGCTAATGCCACCAGCTATATTGAAAGCCCAGATTACCTCTTCCATTACAGTGGCTTAGAAATTAGACAGGGTGAAAGGCTGCCTTTGGTATTTTTTTGGTGTGTGGTGTTTGACCATACCAATTCTTGGTGCTTGTCAGCATGGTGCAAGTAGGTGGTGTGGCTGCATGATGCCCAATTGCCCTTTACTGGCAAGAGCTCTGTGCTGACAAACACATCTGGTCAAGCAAGCTGGGTCCCTTCCCACAGCTGGACCGTGAGCACAGCAGGAGTTTTGATCCTCAAACCTGGCTCCCATGTCTTTGGACCCCTCTTGAGACGCAGAAGCCACTTGACCTCAGTGCTTTGTGTAGAAGCTGATGGGTGGGAAATTTTGACAAGTATTCTGCAGTGTATGGTGAAGACATAAGGGTAAAGACTATTCTTTTTTATACCAGTGAGTTCAGCAGAGCCCCCCTTTTCTCTTTCGTACACTTTACTTGCTATAACAAGTTCCTCTAGCTATTGCTGTGACATGCAAACAGGGACGTATAGGAAACAAATTAACGAGTAATGACATTCCAAAAATAGAGCACACACATTATTTATCAGAGGAACAGGAGACACACTGCGAGTGTGTCCCACCTCTGACCATCCTTTAACTGAAAGTGTCCTGTCGTTTTAATATATGCAAAGTGAACAAGGCTCATGTTAATTGTCATGTCTGAAAAATAGCCAAGGAGTGCATAACGCTTACTAAACACTGCAGGGGAATGTGTAAATGAAACCTGACAAGGCCTGAAAAATTAGTCTCCCTAAGATGGAATGTATAATATAAAAAGGATGTATGCCCAGTTAGGATTATTTAGCAAGTTGCAACAAGGTCTGCTCCACTGGCTACCAAATTACAGATGGCTTTTTTTTTTTTTTCTTTTTTTATTAAACAGCTCTGATTCAGTGAAGTCTCTGTCTGAGTAATATACCTAGTAAATGACCTTTTTGGCTGAGGAGGTGGGGGGAAAAAGAGTGGGGAATGATCAAATGTGCATGTTTTGAAACAGTAATTTGATTAGTTATTGTACTGATGGAAAGTGCTAAATTTGGATAACAAAGTATCGATACAATTAATGTGATTTGCTGTTTGCTTCATGTTGTAAGTACAGCTGCTTTAATCTTAAAAAATACGTTTAGACTTTTTAGTGCAAAACAGTTACAGTACACCAAAACCTTTTTAACTCTGCCTACTTGAGTCTCCTTATCTGTTTTTGTAGTTTGTTACGTTGTACTCTGAGATTCACGAAGTTAAGGTTCAGTGGCTTTTTTTGTCTGCTGTGTTTTTCCCCTGCCCCAGGGGAGGTTTAAAAATATGTTTTAATGTACTGTAGTTTGAAGTGTAATATATTGTATTTGATTACTTTTGTGAACAGGCACGTTAATTATCTTGGAAACATTTAACAAGGATTACAGATACAATCCTTTTTTTGTCTTCTTTCAAAAAGCAACCATGGTATTTACCATATCTGGCACATCTAGCTATGAATACATATGTATATTTTTAACCTTAGAAACAGTGTAGCTTCAGCTCTCGGTCACATTGGGTTTTTTTGCCACAGGCAACAATATAGCTTGACACTTAGCCATCCCATCCAAACTCTAATGTAATCTTCTTACTTTTATGTGTGTTAAAAATTGGTTCAAAAATAGGACCATAAGTACACACTTAAATTTGGTAGCCAGGCTGTGCTGGATGCCTAGTTTCTATACGGTGTAAACTGAGTATCTCCGTAGCTCATCCCGAAAGTGGGGAGATCAGTCGAAGGCCACTATGTTGAGCTCGTCGAGATCAAAACATGCTGAACCAAGGTTTTGTGTGAGCACTCTTGTTTTTTGGTTGTGCAGTTTTTAGGCAGGAAATAGTACACTCACGTGTTGAAAGCGGTGCTGGTGTGGGAAGAGCTGCTGGAGAAGCCCCTGCACAGCCCCAGACGCCACGTTGGATCGAAGAGTTACGCCTCTGAGGCTGACAATCGCTTCGTGCATGGCTCTGCCTTGATACAGGCACTCCAATAACCTAAACTAATTCCTGTGAAACAGAAAACAGATTTAAATACAAAAATTAATTTTATTTCAACGAGTGCAGAAGGTGGCTGTTATCTCTGTACTCAGAAGAGGAACCGTGTAGGTTTCAGGTGGCGATAACGGAGTTGAATGGTCAACTTTCAATATGTAAGAGTTCAGGCTTTCGTTAGCAGGAAAAGACCATGTAGTGTTGAGAAACCGGGATGTATTTTACTTTTTCATTTAAATGTTGTAGATGGTGATGTAATGACTTACTAGATTATAGAATTTTAATATCCTGTTTTATTTATGGTGGAATTAACATAGTATGTCTCATTTACTTTTGATACATGGCAAGATTTTACAGCATTGTATTTAGTGTTTGCTTTTTGGTTTACTGGGTAGAGTTTTCATCCCTGCCTCAGATTGTTTTAATTTCATCCCGGGGTGTAGAATAGAATTTAGCATATCTGTCTAGGTTACCCTGCCATTTGACAGTTCCCATCGGATGGTCCTGTGTAGTGATAGGCCAAATGAATTGAGTGCAAATGCTGCTCTTTTCTAACCCTTCAAGAACTTTGAGATTACTCAGAAGATTATTTTTTAGAGACTTTACTGCAGTACTTTTGTGAGAAGTTGTATTCCATCTTCTGTTTAAACAGCTCAGATATTGACATCCATGGAATGAATATTTACTTGAGAGCAATATCAAGAGAATATTCTAAAACCAATTTAAATTGTGTTAAGGTTTTTATGTGGTCTTCAAGTTAATACATATTCAGGGATCTTCTCTTTCCCCTTGCATTTCCAGTCATGTGGAATCCTTTTGATACTTGTGGGTCTTGACTCTCCCACCTCTAAGTGAGTTTGTGCTGTTTGTTTCTCCTGCATAGATCAGCTTCTCAGGGAGACTGTTGTTGGTGATTCTTGAACTGCTTCTGTTCCTGCACAGGTGTGTTCAACAGTTTATCAAGCTGTTGTAGAAACTTGAGGGGAAAAAAACCTCACATCAAACTGAACAGTGAATGTAATTTATGTTACCTTTTTGTTTCAAAGATTCTGTCCAGTGGAGACATCAAAAAGTAATCCTTGTTGGGTACAAGACCTGCCAGTGACATTACATAGCAAGCTGCCACTGAGTGTAGGATACGTCTGATTTAGCATTTTTACAGAAATGAACAGCTGAAGGATCTAATTTTCCATGGTGTCCTAATGTTTCTAATACCGCATCTTAAGATTTCTTAGATTTTTCTTCCTTTTTTCATGTGCTTTTGTTCTGGTTTCCATGATTAGCAGGGGTTGATTTAGCATAAAATGGTGTTATAGAAATCTTTAATTAGGAGACAAATTACTCTTGGTGCTTACTTTTACGTGACCACATTGTCAATCAACCTTCAATTGGTAAATCTGTTTCATATAAATAAAGCTACAATCAGTATTGTATAACCATCAGAGGGATGGTTAAAACAGCAGATGAATGTGTATGCATATAATTGATAAGAAAAGCTTCAGTTTAATTTCTTAAGAAATGAGCTACTTCAATCAAACTCCTTTACCTGCCTGGTGGTGATTACCTATTAAGTAGTCTGGGTAGAAGTATCAATTTTGAATCTCTTGATTTTGGATAGGACTATGGTGTGTGCTTACATGTGAATGTCTCATAAATATTTCCCAAGAGTAATTTATTTTTCTAATTAGCTTGAACAGCCTCAGCTTTATGTAGCGCTTTAAGTAGTTTTCAGTAAATCAGTTCAATCACACAGCTGTTGTTTGAAACTTTTCCTAAGTTACTGTAATTCTCTATAGAGACCCAGAAATGTCACTTATTAGTATACTTAATCATACCTTGTATAAAGCATGTGATAATGTGGATTAATCATTCCTAGAATTTCATAGAAAAACAGAGTAACAGAAACCTGAGTGTTCATAGCTCTGAAAACAGTTTGCTGTTCTCATGTAATAGTTATATACTGAGCAATGTGTGCAGGCTGACACGGAGTGGCTGCACACTTAGCTTTTGCTTGCCAGCCATAACGTCACAAAAGAATTAATTTGGGGCTGCAGCTTTTTATAATAAGATTTAAAAGTTAGTGAGATCAAACATCTACAACAGTTTTGTTATTGCTTCCAAAGTTAAAAAAAAAACCAAACAAAACAAAACCAAACCAAACCAAAGCAAAACCATGTAGAATGAATATATTTAGTTCTTTCTTATATCAAAGGAAACCCGCCTGACTGGGTGGCATTTGTGATGTTAAGATTCATATGTTTGAGCTGTTTAGCATATAACAGAGATGACAGTTACAGTTATTCTAAGTGAGTTTTAAACTAATTTGACATCAAAATCTTTACATACTGTTTACTTTTTTTGTAATATTATTAATATTGGATAAAAAAATTGAAAAGCAGGCACTCTTTAATGTATAGCCTTTTTTGTTTTTCAGGATGTGATTTAAAATGACTTCTGATTCTGAAGGTCCTCTGAAAAATATGCTGTGCTTGAATGTTTGCTAAGGACAAGTAAGTGACTGTTTTTGTATTTGGACCATATGTACCTGAATAGTTATTCCCCTACCATTTTTTAAAGCTACAATTTACAAACTGTACATGTAAGTATATAAAAAGCATGTTCTTAAAAAGAAAAAAATGGGGGAAGGGAAGGAAGAAGAAAAAAAAATCCCTTATTTCACTTCATCACTGCCAGAAAAGAGTTTTCTAACTTTGTTTTCTTGTGGATTCCCATCTGTATAAATGTGGTCAGTTTTATAACAAAAGAATCTTTGCATAGTGTCAAGAATGTTTTGTACCAGAAGTTTCACTGGAAAGCTAAAGTACTTTTTATATATGTGTATTTGAGGAAAGTATAAGTTTGAAATAACGAATTTTCATTAATGGAATGTCCTTGAGTTTTATTTATGTCAAATACAATTTAAATATTTGAGGCTTCTCTTAGCACAAACCAATTACTTTATTATAATTTGCATTTTAAAAACTTGTGAATTATGTCTTGTTTTTTAGAAAGGAGGATTATGTTTAATATTTTAACATTACATACAATTAAAAAAATTCCAGACCATCTCCATGTTCATTGAAAAGGACTAGATTGATATAATTCTTCTCAATTGGCTTATTTTGAGGAAAGCCAAAAGCCAATTTATGTTTTTTCCCCAGTGAATTTTTCAAACAAGAAATCAGCTCAGTGAGAAGAGCTTCCAAGCATGCAAGATACCATGAGTATTTTGTATTTAGTATATTTAGTATAGGAGAAACTTGATGGTTTCATGGGACCAAAGAAGCGTTAAAAAGTTTTTTGTGCAAATAATATGATATTTTTAAACAGTCCGGATACGTTTTAAATTAGTATTGTGTGGTTGTCCTTTGCGGGTTTTGGTTTTTTGTGTGTGTGTGTGGTCAACTGTTTCAACTAAACAAATACAAAAACTAAATCTGAAGCATCTAATTGTATTTTTGGGCCCCTGCTGGGACAAAGCCTTCCCAGTTGCTGTGTCCCATTTGGTGAACAGATCTTTCATCTACAACTGCTGAGAACGTGGCCATAAGGGAATAATGCTTGAGTTGGAGAAGGAAACCAGTGCATTGAAAGACAAACGAGCAGAAAGTGAATGTTAAGTTAGTAGCTTTCCAATTTGTGTGAGGGTGAGGTGAGCAAGACCAGGGAGGAGACTCTCCTAACAAGTTGAAAACTTTCTGCTTAGTACTTCTAAGTTCCGTGCTTAATATTTCTCAATGTGCTCTTTACTTGAATGCTCTCTAGGAAATTTCCTGATTTTAAACGTGCTGTATTG
Source organism: Nycticryphes semicollaris (assembly GCA_013400055.1). Classification (NCBI taxonomy): domain Eukaryota; kingdom Metazoa; phylum Chordata; class Aves; order Charadriiformes; family Rostratulidae; genus Nycticryphes; species Nycticryphes semicollaris. The sequence goes on along the minus strand of VXBJ01001437.1, from coordinate 662,197 downwards.
TCAACGTGTGCATCCTTTTCTTGGTAGCCCAGGATAGAATAGATAGAATTTTAGAATATTTTTTTCCTGTCAAAATATTGAAATTCTGGCAGGTTGAAAAATGCTAGTCCTAAATGCTGATGATTCTGTGGTTTTGTTTGGAAGACTGTATATGTATTGTTGCAATGGGTAGATTAATAGTTACTAGGATCAGCAAAACCCACTACCTTTTTAACAATCCATCTATGGTTTTCACTGAGAAATGAGCAGACCTGACATGTGAAAAGTATATAGTGTGTTACAAAGGACATAGATGCCTTCACCTCTTTAGTAAGGGCAAGTGCTGTCTGAATGCACTTACTGATGAGCAAAAAGGTCTTTATTATTTTTTTATTTCCTGTTTCCTTTTTTTGATAAGTGAGAAAAATTTTGGAAAAATTAGGGTTATTTCTTTAAAGATAAATTGAATGGTAATGCAGAAGTATTCACAAATAATCATGAAAGTTTGTAACTCTTCCTCCAAATATTGCTGCCTTTGGTTCCACTCCACTGGTGGAGTATCAGTACATAGTGGTTCATTACTGCTACAACTAATGGAATTAATATTTTGTTTTGAAAACTTCAAACCATCTCTTATGTTTTCTTGGGTTTTCTCAAATTTTCTTTAAGCTTTGGAGGGCTCTTGGCATATTTGCTTTGATTCAGTTCTCTATTTCATATAAATGTATATACCTTTCTACATTATTTGGCAAGAGCTGGGGCTTTTTTTTTTT
>VXBJ01001437.1:566429-645654 GCA_013400055.1 Nycticryphes semicollaris | reverse complement strand
AAAGGGAAAAGCTTTTATGTAAAAGATGTTGCATTTTGGTTAGAAGAAACCTTAAGGTTAAAGAGTATTAATTTTGCCATCAGCATATAAACACCTTTTCATTACTATTCCTGCTTAAAATTATAAGAATGTAACTGTTTACCATCTGTGTATTACTACCAGTACTTTACTTTTTCTTAGTAGTTAAATTATTTTTTACTAGTTCAGCTTTTGAATTTAGCATGTTTCTGATATACAGCAGCAAGAACAGGTCACGATGGCAGTCAGCCATTAGTATTTGTAAATATTTGTAAATATGCTTAGATTAGTATAGTTGTTTGATGATTTAGAACTTGGCTCAGTAAGCTTTAGATGCCTTTGTAGTTCAGTAAATTGCTCAATCATTGGCAGGTGGCCTTGTTGGTAAAAAAACCACACACACACACACACCCCCCCGAAAATAATTGTAAAACTAAAATATGTAATGTATTCTAGATGAAAAGTTACTGTATTTTCTGCTCTTTGTTATAGCAAGCGCTCCCAACAGAAATGTAGCGATGAATCAGCATCAGGCAGGAGACTGGGGTTTGCCAAACTCAAAACTGAACAGATTGGAACCAACAAGTTCTGCTTCAGTGTTGAGAGCAGGACCCGAGTTCAGCGCGTCCCTCCCCAGAGCCCCGGTGGGTGGCTCCATGCCCGGGCTGCCCGCTCGGTCCAACAGCATTCCTGGGACACGGCCAGTGCTGCAGCAGCAAATGGTTCACATGAGTAAGTGCTTTACCTTTTATTGTCCTACTTAGCGCAGTTCCTTAGTACACATTCATCATCAGGATCTTCTCCGTTTTGGTAGAACACTAATTGTCATCCAAAGGCTTTTGAGGAAAAGACGGTCACTGTTCACTGACTGGGACATTTGATTACATTTTGTGTTCTGTATGTTTTCTTCACACACAGATAATTCATGCTGAGTCTGCAGGTGTTTGGGGAATAATTTCTATGTATTTATTTAGTGCAGTACTTCTCTGCAAAGTTCAAGGAACTAAATGCCATCTATGATTATATTTGAAAATTAATTCTATGTATGAATTTAATTCTATGTATGATTTCGATGACTTTTTGCTGTTAACTTCTTGGTAATCAGGGTTTTTTAAAGCTTTTCCTTAAGTATTTTAAAATTCTTCTCACATGGATTATCCAAATGTAATATAAAATCACATTGCAAATACAGGTTCTGTGTTCATGGTTTCATGGGAGAAAATAGGCTGCACATCTAAAATGGGAAGAGAGTCTGTGGGTTTTTTCTGTTGTATATTTCTAAGAATGGTATAGCCTAGAGCCATGTCCTGTCTCCTGTGCCAGCATGTCCCAAAAGGGCCAAAATAAGCATTCCTTTTTGCCTTTCTTATCGTGGAAGGCTACCAGGGCTGTTACTAGTCCTCTTACACAGACCTACTCTTTCAACATGACATGTGGATATAAGGTTAATCAGGAAGAAATTTGTTCAGTCTTAACTGAGTCAGAATTCCTCAGCTTAGTTTCCTAGGAATTGTTACCGCTAGGTGATTCCTACAAATGGGGAATAATGGGACGACACAAAGTCTCCTGTGTAGTGCTGTGTGTCTCTAACAGGCCATACTGCCCGAGATTAAAATGTAGCATGATCTGTATCTTCTGTTTCTTTTGGTTTTCACCTCTTTTGGAATTTAAAATCCCAAATGTTGTTGATGTCACTATGACATTTGCTACTACCCAGATTTCATTGGCCAGAAAACTCAGAGTTTTTTCAATGTAAAGTTGCCGTATCTGTCACGTTCCTTTTCTAGGGGCTTAAGGATTAGAAATAGCAATTCTGCTCTAACAGGGTAGCAGCTCTAGATCGCTCTTGTATTTGAATCTGTGCTCTGTTATATTTCTGAAACTACCTTGTGTGAGTTCATGTATCTGTACACTTTACAACATGCGAGTGGAAAGCTCGTGAACCTGCTTGTGTGATCATTCACGACGCTTTATGTGAACACGGGGAGAGCGAGATGGAACCTTTTCTTTTTAAAAACCGCACAATCGTTTTCCCTTGCAGGGCCAAATGAGATGAACATTGCCATGGGGGGGAACCCCTATGGACAGCCGGGAACATCCAACCAACCAGGATCATGGCCTGACACCATGCTGTCCATGGAGCAAGCATCACGGGGGTCACAAAACAGGTAGAGTTGGAGAAGGTTTTAAGATAAGTTTAAATACAACTGTTTGCTCTTTGTCAGGAGAATTTAAGACCTGGAAAAAAAAGTAATGTAGCATATACAGTGGGGAAAACAGGTTGGAGTCAGAATTTCTTTCCATTTCTGCTGATGGTATGACACTGGGTATCTTTTAACCCAGCTCCACAAAAGGCATTGCTAACAAAATCAATCAATCCTTGCATGGGGAGGCACAGAGAAAAAAGGTAGGAAAAACTGAAATAATGTCTCTGTGGTACATGCAGAAACCAGGAGAAAATGGAATTTATGTGTATTCAAGGACACGTGGCTGTTACCTGGACATTTTAGGACCTAAATTTGGGACTTCTTAAGTCTTACTTCAGTCCTCTGGATGATTATAGTACTTCATCATCTCCAGGTCAAAATATTATATAAAAACTCTGTATGTGCCTTAATAGCCCATAATGATTGTAATGTTTTTATATTTATAGGCAATTAGTTAGAAACTCTTTGGATGACCTCTTATGTCCAGCACCAAATATGGAAGGCCAGACTGATGAAAGGGCACTCTTGGATCAGCTGCACACTTTGCTGAGTAACACGGATGTCACGGGTCTGGAAGAAATTGACAGAGCATTAGGAATTCCTGATCTTGTAAACCAAGTAAGCAAACAGAGTTTGGACATTTATTTTCAAAAAACCTGTATTATTTTGTTACATGGAAAGAAAGCAAAGAACCTCCTCACTCCCTCTGTCTCCTCACTTCCTTGTCTTCATTATCCTAAATCTGCCTTTAGAAGCATGTACATTAAGAAGTGATTCTCACTGGAGAAGCTCAGTGTTGATTAAATTTCTTGTGCCTTACAAGAAAAAGAAAATGGTAGTTTCTTATTGTAATATGCCTTGGTACATAGTGGGGTCTGGAGGTGTAAATCATTATAATTCTATAAGCAGAGAAGTGTGCTGGGTTTCTTTAGTAAACTATTGTCAATGGAGCTTGGGTTGTGAAATATTTGCCTGGCAGTGACGTGTTAGTGAGCAGGGCACTTCCATCTCCTCCAGTTTCAGCTCGAATTTGCATGGCCAGCAAACAGGAAAAAGAAATTCTATTAATAATTCAGAACTTGCTAAAACCCATAGAATGACATTGTCATTTGTACAAACAGCAGTTTAAAAGCATGGAAGGGCTTGAACAATGATACTCATCTGTTTGTGTAAGCAGTGTGTATCACAACTGATTAAAAAATTCTTATTGTTAATAATAACTTTTGCTATTTTATATATTGGGAGACAAAACTACTAGTAATCTGTCCGTGCTATGTTCTACCCAAGAAACTATTAGTAGTTGTATGCTGTGTTAGCGTTAGCTTTATTGCTTCTTTCGGAATTCCTACGTTAAGAGTATACTGCTAGTGAAAACACTTTTGTATCTGTTGAAGGGACAAGCTTTGGAACCCAAACAAGATTCATTTCAAGGTCAGGAATCTACAGTTATGCTTGACCAGAAGCCTTCGTTGTATGGTCAGCCTTATCAAGGGCAAGGGGCAGCAATGCCAGGAAGTTTTAGTAACATTCAGGGACAACAGCCAACCTTTAATTCAGTGATGAATCAGATGAGCCAGCAGAGCAATTTTCCACTTCAAAGCATGCATCCTAGAGCAAATGTGATGAGACCTCGAACCAATACACCAAAGCAGCTCCGCATGCAGCTCCAGCAGAGGCTTCAGGGGCAGCAGGTAATCTTTTGCTCCTGCATTTACACTTTTTTCTTGTTTCAGAATGGAATAAGGTGCACACTGAATTGTGTTGCTTCACAAATATGAAAATTGACATTACAGCAGATGATTGCAAGGACAAGTCTTTTGTTTTGGCAGTGCTTTTCACACCGAGTGCCTAATGGCTGTAGGAGTGAAAGAACCTTTATTAGGACAAGAGTTTTTCCTGTATCAGCCTCTTCAGCTACAGATTGGATCAGTTCCTGCATCACATGACATTACTGCTACTTTAAACAGTACTCTTGTATGACATAGCTCTGGATGATCTCACCATGTTAGGATTTAGTATTTTTCCTGAATGTCACTGATAGCATTAAATGGGCAGCTCTGTGTCTCTGCTGTATATCAAATATTACTTCTTTTTCATTGTTTTCTGACTAATCATTTGGGCTTACTGAAGTACAGGTTTGCTTTCTCTTTTATTGATTTGATGTTATTTTAGGTATTTTCTTAGGAAGAAGTGTGAGAGAGTGAGATACAGGCACATAGATCTCAACCCTGGGTTGAAAGCACTGCTAAAAAAATTGCCCCATAATTTCCTCACTGTGAAAGTGCAGTCCTAATATCAAATACAATGTACAAATAGAACTTGGAATACGGAGACAGTGCTGTGTGACATGGAATGGCCGTGTTTAATCCTTGGGAAATACTGAGTTCTCTCCTGGTTGGTCTGTGACGCTGAGTCAGTCTGTATGGCTTTGGGGTTTTGTGATGGAGAGGGAAGGAGACAGAACTTTATGATTTTAAGCAAAGCAAGTGGTTATGCCCTTCTGCCCGAAACATGATTTGGAACAAACAGATAGTCTGCTACATATTCTTTCTTTAAAAGTGCTAATTTTGAGGGAAGACCAAAAAAAAGCCAGCTAGTTCTGCACTGTCTGGAGGGGTTTTCTTTCTGCGTGTGTTTGGGCTGCTTCACCAAATAGTTTGGTACTTCAGGTACATCAAATGCCACAAAATTCAACCATTGCACTTTAGGATTTGAGAGGTTTGTAAAGAATGTATTTGGAGGAGTTGCCATTCCTTTGTTCAGATACTGGTATTTTCAAGCTAATAGTGCTAAAATGTCTTTTCCCAAGTTTATGAATCAGACTCGTCAGGCGCTCGAGATGAAGATGGAAAATCCAGTCAGTAATACCTCAGTGATGAGACCAGTTATGCAGCCCCAGGTGGGATCACAGGTAAGGAATTATTACACTAGCCACCTCAAACAGGAGGATTTTAGACACATCTTTTACATGTCTGTTTAGAATTTTGATGTTCTTTCATGGTTCCAGAGCATTTATTTTTGGGTTTGTTTTTTTTTCCTCCTCTGCACAATTTTAAAAAAGTGGGTTTTTTACCTCTTATGAGATTTCAGAGGGATTTGTTCCTTGGTCATGCTATCAATACAGTTTGCCAATAGTCTTGTCTATGTAAGATGTGACAGATAATCTACTTTATCATTTGTTTAGCACTAATGACAATTAATTAAATGAAAAACTTTGTCTGATGTGATTTTTGGTCTGGCTGTGGCTTTTCTTAACTTTCTGTTCTGGTAAGGGTCTTGGAGTTAAAAAGAGTGTAGGTGGTTTGATGGATGTGATTTAATTTGTAAAAGTGTTTTCTAATATGATTTTTCTTTTCTTTGGGGGATAGCAGCAAGGTTTTCTTAATGCTCAAATGGTGGCTCAACGTAACAGGGAGCTAATAAGTCATCATTTTAGACAACAGAGGATGGCAATGATGATGCAGCAGCAACAGCAACCTCAGGCCTTCAGCCCACCACCAAACGTGACTGCCTCAGGAAGCATGGACAGTGCTCTCACAGGCCCTCCAATGGCCCAAGTTCCTCCTCAGCAATTCCCTTATCCACCTAATTATGGTACTAGTACTAACATTTTTGGAGTTTTCTGGCTTGTTTTCTTTGCCCTTCCTTCATGTATTATTAGTCCCAACTACCTAAATACCAGTCATTCTGAAAAATGGAAAATACATGACGTTTTCCCTTCTTATCACTGAAGAAGATAAACTAAAAGTGCTGGGTGATGATAACTGAAATGTGTACTGTCCTTCCTTTTTTTAAGGAATAAGCCAACAACCTGATCCTGCATTTGGCAGAGTATCGAGCCCTCCCAACCCAATGATGTCATCAAGAATTGGGGCCTCCCAGAACCCGATGATGCAGCATCCTCAGACAGCAGCAATGTACCAGTCCCCCGAGATGAAGGGCTGGCCCTCGGGAGGCATGGCCAGGAGCAGGTAAACTTCTCAGTTATAACCTATAGGTCAAAAATTGTCTTTCCTTTTGTTGCAATGGGGAGCTACATCAAATAGCTCAGAGCAGGAAAAGGATTTAGAAGAGGGGAAAATAATCTCTAGTGTCTACTTTGTCCTTGATGCTGCTCTGGTTGAGGAAACAGACTGATGAAATGTATCTTATGCTTAGCTCCATTTATTCATAGTGGACCTCTGCAATCTTTGTAACTAGAAGCAACGTTCAGTCTTTGAATACTCAAAAAATAACTGGGGGAGGGTGGAAATAGAGAGGTTCAGAATCGTATTAGAATGGACAGTACAGCCCTAGCAGAAGCTTCCAAAAAGGTTACAACAGGAAATGCACACACATACCTCTGGGCATATCTAAAAACGTGAAATTCCTTTTAGAAGGGAAATTTGTTTCTACATTAAACAGGTTTTTGGTAGAAACAAGTAAAAGTAGTTTTATCTTTCACGCTGACAGCTGGTGCAGGGAAGGTAATATATCGATGTGTAAAGTTTGTGGAAGGTAATTTTATGTGTCCTTTTGTGCTTCAGTTCTTTCCCCCAGCAGCAGTTCAGCCATCAAGGCAACCCAGCGGCGTACAGCATGATGCACATGAATGGCAGCAGTGGCCATATTGGACAGATGAATATTAACACCATGCCTATGTCAGGGATGCCGATGGGGCCAGACCAGGTAAGGAGTACATAAAATCTGACCAAAAGAACTGTTGACTCTTTTTTTCCATTGGGTACAATTTGCTTTAAGCCATTACTCTGGCACAATCCTGTACATATTTACATCTGTGGGCCTACCATTGCTATGTCCCAAGAGATACCTTATTTTGATGATATTTAATTCAAATCCATGATAAACCCAAGCTGTGTGCTGTGATTAGCTGCTGACTTTGAAGTACCATAGGTAGGATCAAGACTTAAATTGCACAAAGGATGCTTAAATAATTCTGAGTCTGGAGAAACCCCAGAGAGCAAAACAGAGACAATGAAAAACATTTTCAGCAGATGTAGAAGATTGTATTTAATAGTTCTCATGAGTCAGACCAAGAATCCTGGTAGTGCTGTATCCTCTTTCTGGCAGAAGCTGCTGCTGATACTTAACCTTATAATAACTTCTGGTAGCTTGTGTATGAATGGCAGGGAACTATGGGAAATCTAGGCCCCTTATTTAATGAAGTAATGAGCTACTAACAGGCACTGCACAGAAGGCTGGAAAATTATACTTTAGCTGTAATCTTTTCACAAAATACCAAAGGATGAGCAATGCAACACTGAGATAAGCTGAATTTATTCAAGTAGAAAGTACCTTGTGCAGTTTTGTCTAAGGTACCTAAGGAAGCAGCCAAAATAATCTGAGAACTTCTGGGGGATAAGTAAGGTGTTAAGGGACTTTGATATAACAGGTACCCTTTATAAAGAGGGGGAAATGAAGGTGAAATGTCAGATTTTCCAAACTCACATGTCATAGAGTGAAGATACCCAAATACCACGTTTAGGAAATCCTTGGACGGCATTTCTTTTCTCCAGATTTATCCTCAAAGCAGAGCACTAAACCGCTTCTGCTTAGAAGTCGACTGTCAGTGCTTTCCTCTTCAAAATGTTGACCGGTTTGTTCAGCAAAGGTCATTTGTATTTTCTCTGATGATCATTTCTTCTTTTTTTCCAACAGAAATACTGCTGACACCTAGACCCACATCTTCAATCAAGAATGCGCTGTATTAACGATGCACTAGTGTTAGGAAGGAAAGCTACGCATTCTTCATGGCAACTAGTACTGGCCTTACAGAAATAAGTGATTTTTCTTGTTAATCACCATGGTGTCCTACGTTACGTCATTCAGAGATAAAAAACAAAAACCCAACGAAAACAGTTTTAGTAGAAGCAGTCTCTGTATTCCTGTATATTGTGGTGTACAAAAAAAAGGTCATAAGTATTTTTGGCACTCTGCCTCCAGCAAGGTGAGTTTGGCAATGGCAGCAGTAGATCGATGGGCAGATGCCGGGTATTCCAGGTACATCTCATCTATTTACTGTCGCTACCCAAAGCCCTTCAGCTACAGGCAGACAAAAGTGCCTGGAGAAGTCACGGTGATAAGAATTTTCTGATTTCTCTAGTAAGAATATCTGACAGAGAATGTAGTTCCTAGCCTTGACTATTTTATATTAATTCCTGAATATAAATGCTGCTTTTAATCTCTTGCCCCTAAGAGTCAGGATTTCCCAAGCAAAGTAGCAGTGCAAAATGGATCTGCACGTACTAGTCCAAAATCCTGGCTGTGGAAGCCAAGGGGTAAAAAGAGAGAATAATGAATTTAAATTATTTAAACTCAATTAAGACTAATATTTACATATCGACGTGCAGCTGAGTGCACTTTATAAAAGACTATATAATGGATTAATGCAATATCTTTGAAAAGGACTTACTATGAAGGTAGAGTGTACTCATATTCCTTCTCAAACACAATCTCTTAAGAATTATTTGAAAAGACTGCATAATGTAATGTTTTCTGTGTCTGGAAATTAGAGCAATAATCTTTCAACTTTTTTTGAAAATAACTTCAGAAAACTCAAGGCAAGGCACTGCAGTCTGAATCAGAATTTTGCAGTCTTTTTGTGAATTTTGTAAATATGATCTTTAAGATAATGTATTATATATATGACTTTTGTAGGTCACTAACTCATTTTTGCAGAGTTCGTGAAGTTAAATATTTAACAAAATTGATTTCTGTAAACTCAGTGTAGTTGAGGTCCAAATAGAATTTTTTTTTTTTGTTTTAATTAAATTTAATGACTTTGAAGCTGGGTGACTTTGGCCCACATACTTCTCTTCTTTGGTCTTCAACACTTCCTTTATTTTTACATCTTTAACACATAGCTTTTTATAAAAGACCAGTTGTTAAATGGTTTCTCCACCTGTGAGCACTTTGTTACATTTCTTTTTACCTAAGGCAGTTTGACAAAAAGGCTCCGCATCGTACCACGGTATGACTTGTCATCACAGTCCTGTCTTTCTGTAATATGTTGCCTTTTCAGTTGATGAATCTGGATTGTGTCCTTTTTGGTCAATTCTAACAAACTCTAAATGTTCTTCAAAAAGCTTGTCTGTTGCAAAATATTTGTTGTTACATGACATCCAGAAACCTTTAAGGAGATTAAGCCACACTTTAACCAAACGTCTGCACCTCCTTGGATTGTTCTAATAGTAATGAATGTATTTTCTAAGCAGGTTTCTCTCATATCAGTATTTAAGTCTGGTTACAAATTTATTCGTATTATTTCCTGGTAGGTGTTTCCCCCCCTCCTCGATATTTTGGTTCCCTGAAATGAAGATCCCTTGGCAGTTTTTCCAGTTTCAGGCAGTTACAGGAGTCAAACCTCTGAACTTCCACAAGGGATGACCCCGCAGTGTTTAAGACGTGTGGTGCTTTTGTTCTGTTGTTCACTGTGTAATGGAAAACTGACTTCTCCCAAGTGAGTAAACTAAAAACCAGTGTGTGTTCTTGATTGCTTCTTCTTGGTACTGTCAGCAAGAGGTGGTTTTATTATTCAGAGCATTCAGTGATCTTCCATTTTAATAGAAATAACTTTAACTAGAAATAGTCTCAAAAAGTTCATCCTTAGCATCCAGCCAGTTGTGTTCCAAAGGGAATGTAGATTCAGTCGATCTACTTTATGCAACCCCATCTCTGCAATTAGTACTGAGCATCTAGACAAGGTGATAGTACTTATTTGAAACCCTGAGTCCAATCCATGTGTGTTTTTTAATGGAAAACTTTTAAATGCCTAAGGAACTTTTATCTTGTTTTTTATCGCTTAGAACATACCTATTTGTTGTGTGAGTGCTGCCTACTGAAGTTGAAAGGCAACAATTCCTTGCTTTTTATATCGAATCAGAGTAGAACAATCTATATTTTTGTAGTTGTTCATTATATTGATGAAAACTACAAACCCCGATTGCTTTCTTTAGGTGAGCTCTTAGATAGATACTACTTTATACATTGTGCCCTTTTCAGTTTTTTAAAATGAGTGATTCTATTTATACATCTATGTATAACTGGTACCTGACTGATGTTATAAAAGATCATCACTTTCTCATCTGTGTTTAGAATGTTGGAGCTTTCCAGTACCTACTTTTTTGCTGAATCCAAAGATTTTTAGTTTAAACTTGATTACTTTTAGTTTAAACTTGATTATGGGGTGGGAGGGGGCATTTTCAAAAAGCATCAGTGACATCTCTCTTGGCAGCACTGATCCTAAATACTGCATCTACTTAGAAAATCTTACCTGCTGCAGTAACTGATCCTGAAATCTGTTGGCATTTAACATCTCCACCAATTCTGTTTTGGTTCTTTAGCAGCAGATTCTTCTGAATGTTTTTTAAAAACTGCCTGTGTAACACTTCTCACCTGTAAGAGAAGAGTCAGCTGATACAGCCGCCTCCGAGCGCTGCGTCAGGAGCAGCGTTTTGCTACGTCTGTTACTCTTTTGATCACAGAAACCATGTTTTCATCAAATTCATAGGTAGTATTTCTTTCCAGTCTTGACCTAAAATACTGCTTTTTAAGTTAGAAAATCAGGACCATTTTACAGTCATAAGAGAAAAACTATTTGAATGTTGTACCAATTAGCACACGTTTTATTTTAGAACTTATGTGCAGACTACCAGATGACAGAATGATACAGCAAGTGTGAAACCATGTAATTCTGAGAGCAATATTTTAAAAACTTCTCAGGAGAAGGCATACAGTATTGAGAATTGCATTTAAGTTTAGTTTACATTAAGTATTGCTTGAAATACCTGTATCTTTATGTTGCAGAACAGAAAAATCACAGGGACTGATTTATAAAAAGAGTTGGTTGTAAGGTATTACTGCTCTTCTGTTTTTTGTGTTTGGATGTTAATAATAATGTAAATAAAGGTTTCTATTTAAAATCAGAACTTGGTGACAGAGTGCAGTAGCTGTCTAATACTTTAAGGCTGGTAACTGTATCTTGGAAAGGTCAGAGAAAACCCAGTGCTACTACTGAGGAAAGCTACTTATAGCAAAGACTTCCAATGTTTTTTTTGGTTGGCTGTTAAAGCAAAGGGAGTAACAACTTAGACCTTCCACCTGTGAGACCCATTTAGCAACGAAAGTTCATTGACACCATGTGGAATTTATGTCTCTTACAACTTCAGCAGCGACAACAGTCCTCAGCAGCGCGGCAAGGAGAAGAGGTGGGAGCTTTCCCCATAATTTGGCAATGACCTACCTTTATAACGTAACAGCTGCTTCTGGTGTGACAGACAAACCCCAGAGCTCAACACTTTGTATAAAGGGAGATGGTGACTTCCCGGGTCTCTGACCGATACGCTGCAGCAGAAACACTGGCCAGGCAGGGTTCTGTTAGAGGACAGTCGTGCCCTCAGCCTGGCAGAGACTACAGGCTGAACACAAAACAAAGGTAAGTGCAAATTATTTAAAACCTAAGCCAATATTCTTTCTGCCTGCTCCCCGGGAAGGGTAGGCAGCTACTGCCTGTCTCTGGAAAGCAGCAAAAATGTGTTTCTGGAAAAGTTCAAATTTAGCATTTTTTACTTACTAATCCAGAGCTCATCATCTAGCAGGTGTTTCTTTCTTAACACCTGAGATCTCTAACAGGTTATAAACAAACTCTGTGGCTCAATTAAGACAGACAATCAAGTAATACTTGTAGAATTTAAAAAAAAAACATTGTAAGAAAATTTTAGGAAGTATATTTGACTTACGTGTGACACAAACAGAAACTCAAGCCCAGTTTTACCTGTAGCATGTGCAGTGAAAGACCCCGCTGCCCTTGTTCCTAAAAAAAGTACATTTTTTTGAGCAGGGGGAGTGCTCCCAGAGAACTATATCCCTTGTGGAGTAATTCCTTCAATTTCCTAATGTGCGAAACCAGGAAGGGCATCACAATAAGTTCTGTGATATATTCTCACCCTGCGGTTCTAGGAGTGCGAGTGAAGTTGTTTTGAAAGAAAGTCCCTCTTTGTGAAGGCTGAAGGCCACAGCTGGTCGAGTCTGTCACGAGCTCCCTCCTGCATCTGCCTCAGAAACAGGTAGCAGATTAACAGGAAGAAGATTATAAATACAACTCTCACTGCTAGTGCCTGTATGACAATGTATTTCATAATTCTGTATGAAAATACTCCAATCAGCTCTGTACACTGTGCTTCCCTAGTAAAATGATGGGGCTTTTCCCTTTAAAAAGCCTTTAAACAGTAACATTTACTTTTTTTGTAGACTGAACCATAACTCCGTGGTTCTTTAGTGGCTACAAGTATTGAACTTCTTAGAGCTGCCTTTTCTTTTTTTTTTTGAAATAAATGTAAAAGTTATACTACAAAGCAAGTACTGCTTTCTCAAAGGAATTGGTTTTGAACATACAATATAATATTACCACATAAAAAATCTTCATACAAATCTGATTTCATTAAAATTTAAGATGCACACTTGCTTTCTGAAATTTTTCAGTACTTTTAAAAATGGATAAATTGTGAAATGTACTATGCAACATTAAGTAACGTTTTGAGAAATGGTGTGTGAGCATTCCACTCTTTTTATTAACAAAATTCTTCACAACCTGAAGGAATTTCTTTTCAAACGGTATATTGATCAATATTTACACAACCCCTCCAAAAATCTGGCGTCCTGTTAGTTGAGATTTTCTCTAATTTTCCTAGAGGTGACAAATAGATGTGGAACTAAATCGTGTCCTCAGAGGAAATCTGAGAAATATGATGGTGTTGAGAATATTCAACACCGCTCGCTTCAGTTCCTGAATCTCTTAAAAGTTCTTTTCCACCATTACCTTTACCCCAGTATAGAAGCAAAAGCGTCCATCTTTTCTCGGTCTTGCTTTAGAGTTAGGCTTGGCTTTGAGGTTTTCCTCGTGACATCTGAAGTTGAACTGAGAAATGTTTGAAGTTTCTTTCCGCGGTCCGTGTGCTGGCTGTGCCTGCCAGGCCGGGAACCCTCCTGGGGCTGCGGCTGTTTCCTCTTCCGTCAGCTCTGGACAGTGTTAGTGGTGTCATCTTGAAGGAAGATGCCTTTGCAGCAGGTGAGGTCTAATCCAAAGCAATAGTGGCCTTCAGAGACCTGTGTTTCTGAGAGCCTTCCCCACAATTTCACTGCTTCTCTTTACCTCCCTCACCAGTGCAAACATTCTGTTTCAGCCTCAAAGTTCAGCCAGTTCTCAAGGCTCACGTGAGATTCTTTCTGAAGTCTTTCATTTAGTTTGTACATGGATTCAAGGTCTGGCCAGTTCATATCCTCATGGAGGTGCAGCGGTTGGGGGAGGTTACCCCTCCCATCCTTCCCACAGTTGTCCTCTTTAAAATAAAACAAACAGAATTTAGTGTGTAAAATTCTAGTAGTAAATAGTCAAAATGCAGTTTGCATGGTTCCTGGCCGGGAAAAACAATCGAAACCCCGTGGACCACCTATAAAAACACAGCAGGTGTCTCACAGAAACAATCCAACTTTGAAACTTGAACTGGTACAAAACTTGTAGCTCATTAATTCTCACTTCGTTTTAGTTTTAAAGCCAAAGTTTACCATTAAATGAGCAAATAAATCCTCTTGGAGGAGTGGAGACTGCAAGACCCTGCCCGGTGAGGTACTTGTATGTAGTTTTTCTCTGCACAATTTGAGACCCCTTTAGGATTTTTAATGAGCCTCAACCCTGTGTTTAAGGGGAGACGCAGAGACAGAAACGGGCACAACAAAGGTTCCTGATGTCTTTAACCTTTGGGCTCTGGGAAGCTGCTGGTTGAGAATGCTGTATCAAGTTTTAAAGGACAGTTACATGAGCCAAAAGCAGTCTTGGGTAAAACACACAGGTCTGTCTCGTAGGCTACTTACTGGTTTAACTTGCTTTTTTTTTTGGCTGACAGCACATGAGGCTGTGGTTGGATAAATAGCAAGAGAATACACGATACCCTGGCTGAGAAATTACAATAGGTTTTGTCCTCTGCGGGTGGTGTGAGAGCCCACTAAGTACCTGCTACAAGTCTAAATTTAGATAAAACCTCAATGATGGTCTCTTAACTTTTCCTGGCAGTTAACTGTAACTGCTGCTTCAACTGAGCATCCACCTTTGCTCAAGTTTGAAACTGCCTTCATCTTAAAGCTCCTGAATTCCCAGAAACATGTCCCAGGAGATTTTGTGCAGCAGCGAGTGTCTGTAATCATGGCACTGTCATATTTCTTGCACCACTTAGAGCACTTCCCACCTGAGCATTCCATGAGAATAGGTGATGATGTTAAAAATGGTGCTGCATGCAAAAAGAGAAGCAAAGGAGATGAAGGTAAGTAAAAGCTTAATGCTTATGGTGAACTGCTCCCAACTCACAGTGACTTGGCAGATGATGGTCTCTTCACATCTGGCCACTTTCGACGCTGAAACTGCCTAATTTTCAAGCAGCAAAAGGAGAAAAAAAGTTAACCATCACCAAGAAACCCACCAGCTCTACAGCCCAAAAGATGAGGAAGGAGAGGGAGTTTAGCCTGAATTTTGACTAGAAGATTAGAACATGCTGTAACATTGAAACAGAAGTAGCTCCAGAAATAGCTTCTCAGCCATTTCAAAGTAATGGCACAGAGAGATCTCGCAAACACCCTTCCAGGCAATGTCTGTCCACGTGGTTCCAAATCCCACACTCCTTTAGCAGGAAGGTAGTACTTTAAGAAAAATAATTTAACTATTTGTTAAAAATGTACCTGTACTGTTCGTAGCTCCCATCTTTAAGTCCTAGATGGGGAAAAATGAACAATGTTACCAACCATTGCCTGCAACACAGTAAGGTATCAGGTAAGGCTTACTCTAAAAAAGAGACCCAAGACTATTGGTGGATGAGTGTGTGTTGCCACCCATCTTCACTGGAGCTGTTCTTTTTGTACTTAATCCCTTAGTCTAGATAAAAGTGGTTGTAAACTGGGATAGATATCTTTGAAACCTCTCTAACTTTTCTACAGTGGTGTATTTACACACCAGAACCTTTTGATTTCAGAATGCTCTGTGTGGTGCAAGTACCAAGATGCAAAATAGTATTTTGGACTTTGGTGGACTCAGGCAAATAACAGTATTTCTTATGTAAATTGTGCTAAGGGGTATAAGAAATGCAGTTTAAAAAGGAGATCTACAAGTAACTGTACCATTTGGTTTGCCATCAAACATTAAAAAAAAAAAAAAATGTAAAAAATCACAAGTAGTATAAAAATCGGATCCATTGAGTAGATCCAGAGAAAATTTAAGGGATAGGAAAGAATGAAACCATCCTAGAACAAAGTAAAAGCGCATTTTGGTGTTTGGAATTTAACTCAGTAGTTGCAGGAGCACAGCTTTTGGTAGCACAACGCAGCCCTTCTTCGGTGTGCTTTATTTCACAAGTGCCTCACAGTAACATGGGCAGGGGAAAACCAATTGGCTTCAGCACCACTGTCCTTTTTGAAGTTACCGGGATTTTTAAGCCAGTTGACCACAAAGGCTGCATGGACCACACTGTCTCTAAAGAAGCATTTCTAAGAATTATGCCTTCATTTGGAGAGCTGAGACTCAGCTGCCGAACCGGCTGCCCAGAGAGGTTGCATCGTCTCCATCCTTGGAGGCTGGGAGTGGATAAAGCCCTAAGGAACCTGCTCTGAGCAGGCGTTTGGACCAGATGAACTCCAGAAGTCTCTTCCAACCTGCGTTGTCCTATGAGTCTATGAAGGTACAGGTGTCTATCCTATCCCTCTTCCATCAGTTTTGTTCCTTCCTTATCTCCTTCCCCTGCACCTCAGCAATACTCCTCACTTTACTGTTTTAGTATCATTCTTCATTTAAGAAACATCACATCGTACAAATGGAACAAATGCAAATATTTGAGCAATGCAGGCACCAGCCTCAGCCAGACATCACTAGTATAAAGAAATACTAAACTTCTATGTAATGGTTTCATAATGGTAAGCAAGAGCCCCACTTCCTCTGGGGAGTTTCCGAGTGCAACACTTACCCAGATCCATGTTCCTGGTTCTTGGATTGCATTGTTTATACCCTTTGCAGCTTCTGAGCTCCATGAGCTGGACGTGCAGTTGATTGAGAACATCTCTGTCCAGCGTATTCACTGCATTAATTAGCTGCAATAAACAGGGGCTCTTATTAGTAACTATTGCTCTTGTAGTTTGGTAACTTTCATATATGGAAATTGTGTGGTTTATTTGTAACAGGCAAGAAGGCAGATCATTCTGTGTTCAGTGATTGAGGCCTTACCTCTGCACTCCTTCAATTTATCATCAGTAAATAACAACAATGCATTTCTAGAGCTGTTCTATGATCAAATACCTGATATGGGTCAGTATTGAGATCAAAATACTCCAAAAATCCAGTAGCAAATTCACAAAACAGGAAGTTGTGGGTCTCGTTGATTGTCCTCAAACACCAGTATGTGTTGTTGTTGGCGCTGGTACAGGCACAGAAAGGGCCCACTGCAAATGGAAGTTACAAAGACATAAGGTAGAACGCTGCTGGCTTTAGGCACCATCCATTACTTGGTGTTTATGGTGTTGCTTTGTTCACGGACACTGTCTCTGACTCCCAAGCTCTCAAGCAGAGAACGCCTCCCAGCATCAGGCTCTTGTTCTATGCTTAGCTAACCTCACGGCGTGGTTAACTTAAGCAACAGCTTGGCTTGTGCTTTTCCCTGTCTTCTCTGGTTGAGAAACACTCTGGATGTGAGATACAACACATGATGGTACTCTACATGGTATCTGTAGGTTTGTGTTTGCAGTTGGTCTTACTTCTTTACTTCCTTGCCTTTTGTGCAAGGACAATGCTGAGGCAGAAACAGAGATTATTTAGTATGAGGGCAGCGGGGTAGCTGATGGCATCAGTGACTTGTAGGAGCCCAGTGTCCCTGCCCAGCCTGGCCTCTACCCACCTGCCTGTTACTTAGTTGGAAGTATCCTTACGTGTCCACAGGGGAGCCGTTTGCCAGTGCTGGTTGTCGTGGGTGAAGCAGGTCAGCCCAGGCATGCTGCACGTGTCGTTGTTCTTGAGTCTCTTCAGCAGTTTGCGCAGTTTCTTCTTCCGTCGTTGCTCCCGAAGCAGCCACAGCCGGTCCTTCTCCTGTAGGGCTTTCCTGCACACAGGAAACATGAGCGTCAGGCAGACTCTGTTATACCTGAACACATCTAGAAAAAATGAAGCAGCTAATAAAATAAGCTGCTTTGAGGGAAAGAAGGAACTGGCATTTTTTAATTAAATGGCTTCTCTTCCAAATATCTCTGGGTAAGACTCTTTGCAATTCAATGTTACTGACAAAAAAAGCCAAAAAAACCAAAAACCAACCAGGCAGAGGGGCTCACGGGCTCACCTGAAGTCTGGGATGGGATGTTTCCCAAACCAGGAACCTTCTTGCAAATTTACAAGGATTTCCATATGGGCTTGGTTCCTTGCCCAGGTGCCTGCGTGTTAATTCTTTTTAATATAGAATAAATGAGATACTACTACTGTGGCTTAGTTTGTCACTGGCGTGCATGGACTACACACTGCCTTTGCATTTCCTCTTTCAAAGGAAGAGCCTTCCCTTCACTTACTTGAAAGGATGAAGACTGGATCCCTTGTGCCTCAGTTTGCTCTTGTGTTTTGCATGGTAACTGGAAAATAAAAGCAGGATTGTTGGTGAACAAGAGAAAGACAACTGCTCCTGTTCTTACCCACTTTCATACTGGATTCTGGAGATTTAATCCAGTGTCACTTCTCCCCTCAATTTATTCATTCAGCGTACGTGCTGAATACAAAGCCCGACGGGACGGGACCGGCCAGCCTTTACTTAGCTCCCTTGTGCAGAGAGACATCTGGTGCTCTAACACCGTATTGCACTAGTGATCCACAGAGTATCCCAGCCACAGTTTTCCATCTTAGTTGTCATCACTTCTTGTTTCTGTACACGGGGCAGATACAATCAATAGATTTATAATTCAATTCCAACACTTCAACTGAATAGTCACTAATTTGTTCAGATGATACGATGAAAGCGTGTACCACCTTCCTGTCCTTTCCCTTCGGAATGAAAGAATTTAAGTGCCAGTTTGTACTTCGTAGGGTTGGGTTTTTTTCCTCCATTGTTTCTAGCTAAGAAAACTTTACCAAGATGCAGGGAGCTGCCCCAGCAATGCCAGTGTCTAATCTGTTCTGAGATAGGGTGTGGGTGACAGACCCACACATTCTAACTGGGTGGCTCTACTGGCTTGGCTCTGTCTCCAGATGGTAACATTTTGCAGAAATTTCTTTTCTGTGTAGTTTGCAAAGTTAAAAAAAGACAAACCTGCCTTAGTCAATGGCAATATTTTCTGCCCAATTAAGTTCGCAAAGACAAATCAGCACAGACACAAATCAGCAAAGACAAACTAAGTTCAATAAATGTTATTTTCTAAACAGTACATCCAAATTCAGCCAGTTGTCAGACTAAAGTTCTCTTCAAAACAAAACAGATCTTTTAAATTATTAACACTACTGGGAGCTTTAATGAATGTAATCCTCATAGCACATTAAAAAAATAAGAGCCTTAAAGACCTATTTATCTTCAGGCAGTTTTTTTATCCTGCACAGACACCAGGTATTTCAGTAACTAATCCTAAATGCTAAATCCTATTCCAATGCAATTCTGCAAACACTTAAACATCTGTAACTCAGATGATTAATTTCATTGATTTCGGTGGGACTATTTGGATTATTCATCTCAAGAACTCCGTGCACAAATATATCTGCTTCCTCTGTTGGGCCTGAAAAATGTAACATTCTTTACATTTACTATAAAATATTCTGTATAAAAGTAACTTTATGGTATGTATTAAATAAGATCAGTTGTTACCATCAGTTTTGGAAGAGGTGAATTATAAGACAATAGGAACTTTTGGGGGATTTGCCATTTAGAATGATACTGACTTCATTGTAAACTCTTCCTGCTGTGGGTTCCCCAGGTGCCTGGCTCCCTGTATGGGTTAACATAACCCAAAAAATTGATCTCCAAATGTTAGTGATCTGCTGATGAAGCTCAGTTCCAGAATCCACCTGGGCCACAACAACCATGGGCAATCAGTGGGCATTTAGCAAATATCTGGCTATATGAGAAACCAACTATGCAGGGACCTTAATGCATAATCACTATTTGTTGCACTTAAAATTCACAAACCATTTGCACTAGGGAAAAATATTATCGTCTGGTGCATTGAGTCAGTGGCGGTTACAAAAATGTGGTTACTCTGCACCAACTGTTAAGTTCCTGCTTCTCCCACCCTGCAGAGCTGCTAAGTATTGCAGTGGCTGCATCCCAGGAGAGAATCCATCCAGCCTTGGAGCAACTGAATGGGAAGAAATTCTCCCCTCTCCCTGCCCCGTTATTCCATTTGCTTTACACACTGTTCCCTTCACACCAGATTTGTGTAACACTGCTCCACACTCACCGTTTGCCCTTGCAGGAAGCAAGTTTTCAGAAAAAAAGCCTGCGGTTTTAAATATTAATCTCTGGTATCTTAACAGCAGCAACTGCAGTACAAGAGCACGACTGACTGGTTATAAGCCATGTTACACATCCTGTGACATCATCACCACTTGACACAGAGACAATTAAACTCCTGCCTGGCAGAAGATGGACCTTGTGCATCTGCAGCAGCCCAGCTCCCCCCAGAAGTGTTTTACCAGAGTGTAGGAAGTAGGCAGCCACTTAAAACCCCCCACATCCCACATTCTGATTCTCTCCTGTGAAGACATAAAGCGGGTACATTTGCACACTACAAAAAATTGCTCTGAAGTACGTAAGAAATACCTTATCTTGTTACAATCACACTCTTCAGGCCGCTTCTTCTTCAGGTGACCTCTCACCTCCCTCAAGTTTTTTATTTTATTTTGCAAAGTTTCAATCTAAAGAAAGCAAAGACACAGCATAAAAAACCAATACAGCAGGATTTAGTCCTTTTCTAACCTTCTCAAACCCACTCTGTTGTCACCATGTGCTTTCTTATTACCACCTCCCATGACTCCCACCACTAACCAGCCTTTTCAGATTATCTGCCTTCCCAAAAGGAAACTATGGCAGGAGGAACCCTCGCTGGGACCATTTGCTGGCTTTGATTACTGATGGCAAAACGTAAGGTGGCAATGGGGGAAAGGGAGGGCACAGAGCCCCAGGTGGGACAACCGCTGCCGCTTCCATTGTGACTCTTCCTCTTGTGCTGTACAGCACATATGCAAAGGGAGAAAAGTTCATCTAAGGGAAATGAAGACCTGAGAAGGGGGTGGGGAGGGCTCTGATGTCCCTTCTTCACAGCTTCTGAGAAAGCAAAGCAGGTCCCTCATTCTGCAGAGAAGTCTGCAGCGACATCTGGCCACACCGTGCATGGATTAGCAGTTAATTGTGTCACCCACATGGTGTATTTTTAACTGCCTATTTTTTTCCCCAGGAAATGAAAGTACTGCTTTTGTTCAGTTGAGCTCACACTCAGCGTGGCCCGTTCCCACTCAGGGGTGTATGACAGGCTTCTATGTCCGTTCTCTACACAGCAGACAAGCCAAAGTAACCCAGTGAGAACAACAAAGTCACTGAAAGCTGCCATTAGACATCGGTGACCATAAGGCTGCTGAAGTCCATGGCAGTGTACAAGAAGAATACACAAAGAATCCAGCCCTGTCACCCTAAATCAGGAACACAACCAAACTGAGCTCCCATTTCCTTTGTCACTCCGTAATGCAGCCTCCATTGCTGAAGGAAAAAGAATGGGAAGAGTATTGAAGAATTGCTGTCAAAATTGCCCTTTTGCAAACGGAGTGAGGCAGCTTTTCAGTGTCTCTGCCTGGCCACATACCAGTCTGTGCAGCAAAAGGGGGCCAGCAAGTTCTTGCATAGGACTGTGCTGTCAATTCACGTAATTTGCTAAGAGATGACAAAAGGTCCTTGCTTTATGCTTCTCTTTGGCATTTGTTCCATCGTTATCTCCAGGTTCTTCATACACACAAGCCTAAGGAAAACTAATTCAATTCCAGAGTGCAAGGGTTAAACACAAGCAAGCAAAATAAATAATTCTAGAAGCACCAAAACGAATGACGCTCACTTTTCCTTGGGCTTGTGTTTGACAGCTGAAGGCCCCTTTTTGAGAGATTTATTGGGGAGCAGGGCTAATAAGATATGAAAAGATCCAGATTGAGTTTTTCCCAGGAGGGGGACCTTTATGAGTCCCTCATTTATCTCTTAAGGCTTATGACATTTCTCAGCTGTGCTTTCAGTTGCAGGTCTCTCCTCTACTCCCCATCTTGTCTCCACAAACTTGTAATAGCTTAATTATCTTGGAAATACGTAATATGAAATGAGCCAGCAAGTTCAAAGTGTTCCAGGGAGGGACACAGAGCAGACAGACACAGACACAAGTCAGCACCATCCCGTCAGCCCACAGAGAACCATGCTAAAATCACACGGTGGAAACGTGTGACTGAGAACATCACTGACCTCGTGATCAATATGAAGTTTATGGTCCTTCCAAGCTTGCAGTGACCTGTACAGATCCGTGTCACACTGAACGGTGTCATTCTCCAGGATATAGCACCTGGACATGGGAAAGCAAACGGTGTTTGTTACAGTGGACACACACACAGACAGGAATGCAAACAGCTGCTTTTAATACCACAGCTCCAGGAGAGATAAGAAGCCAGACTGGAAATGACATGCAGAGCTCAAAAAACAACGTTCACTCGAGAGAAGAGGCATGTGCTGGGAGCCAGAAAAGAAGTTTGGATCTGAGTCAGACATTTTTCAGTAGAAAAATTGAAGAAGAATATTCGTATCAAGCAGAACCTGTTGACTGCTTAATTTCTATATGCAAATTGTGCTGCACAGAGTTCTTGCTTATTCATTAGGCTGTCTACATAAATAATCTCTACTAACTACCAAGCACAGAAAGCATTACTCAGAAGCAATTTCCCAATGCATAATTAAGTGATACAGGGGTACGGGCAAGGATAAAGTACCATAAAGAAAAGAAAAAAAAGAAACAAAGAAATGTTGCTGTTTTCTACAAAGGGGATACAATTTTTCAAAGATGTCTCCCTGACTTCAAAGGCAAAATACCCTCTGACAATTTTAAGTGCTTATGTTTCGCTAGCTTCTAATGCAACCCAGGTTTCAGAATTCTTTCAAACCCAAACAAATGCACGCTTGACAGATTTACCGGAGAAGTTTAATGCCATTAGTCATTTTGGAATGCCTGTTTAAATTAAAGCTGCGCCTTCTCACTACTGTATTTTCTGTTAACCATCTCGTGTGTGTTGTCCTTCTGCCTTCTTTTCTGCAAGTGTTCTTGGGGGCTCCTGATGAATTATGCACAACCTTCCTGACAGCTTCTTGCATGGATTTGGGATTCACCCAGTAAAGGCAGCAAAAATCAATTTAATTTGTTCCAGAAGAGAAGCACAGCTAGTGATTTATGGGTCCTGAACATTCACGAGAGCTGGGGTAAGAGGACACAATTCTCTGATGTCAACCTACCCACGCTTCCTCCTATTAGTGAGTCTCTAACCCTGTAAACAGAAGGCAAGCGGAACCCACAGATGCCAACCACAGCTAACTGCCTCATGCCTGTTCACATGAGCTGGCCGTTAAACAATTTAATGCATGTAATCAATAATGATCAGTGGATTTCCTGATAATTCACAAGCGGAAATGGTGACTAAGTTAATTAAGCACAGCTGAAGATATATCATCAGTCCCTAGGCTTGCACACTGAGGAAAAGATTGTTAGGTGTTAGAGTGCCCAGGCAATTCCCTCACCTCTCTCAATATGTTCCATTTCCCAATGCTCCTGGTCCATACAGCTTCATTCATAACACAGATTTCCCTTTTCTAGCACTGGCCACAGGAAGCTCTGAGAGGCTGCTTCCTCCCCTAGGGCTGATGTGACACAAAACTAGGTCACACTCCAGTTAGAACCTGCTCCTCAGCCCGGCCAGGTTACTCACAGCACATGGAGATATCCAAGGGCAGAGCCTGATTTCAGACACACACAACCTCCTGCAAATGGTTTCGCATGTCCTCACTGGAAACACGCACGCACGGATGTGTGATTGCTCTCCCCAAAGGACAGAAGCCACAAAAGCACTGCTGGAGTTCTCCAGTAACTTCATGCCCCTCTATAGGACAAAATTAAAACCAAAAGCTATTGTACAGATGAGAAAAAGAATTATAGTGAAGCCAGACTGGGATCCAGGAGGGACACAGTGCACTTACCACAAGTTAACACATCCATATACATCAAGCAGCCAATTAAGCAGCACAATCTTTTAGAAACATGGCACGTGTGCACTCACCTGTGAGTCACTTTTATCAGGTTCGGGGCCGTATACTCCGCAATGCCCCCCGTGCCGCTGTATTCCCCCATGTCTTTGTCCTCCTCCTCGTGAAGAGCAGCTCTCTGTATCTTGTGTCGCTTGGTGATGTTTCTCGGCAAGACGGGCTGGTAGCCATCCTCTAAAGCCAAGTTATAAACAGCCCCATCCAGCTCAACAGACACTGAACGGATGGAGCGGTTGCGGACGTAGCTGGGTTTGTATTCTGCAGGGAAAAGGAAGCGAAAGGATTAAGAGGGGGAGAAACAGCATGTTACAACTGCTCCTCTTTGGGGTTCTTGGGAGAAAAAACCCAGCCCATACTTTGACATCTGGAATGAACTGGATGACAAATGGTGTTTGTGGCAGCTGCCCTCAGAGCTGCGGCTTCATTACCTTTCGCGTGGATAATGGACACCTTAAGGCATGAGAGAGAGGGCAGATGTAACGCAAATGCACAGGGATGGCAGAGGGGAAAGAAAACGTTCCTGTCCAGTATCACTTTAAGTGCAAACAGCTCTTCATAGAGACTCTGCTCGTTCCCCCAAGAGTCACTAGATGGCAGCAAGACCTTAGAAAGTAACCACGAGAGATGAAGACGGCAAGGTCATCCTTACAGACTGGTTCTCTACCGTTTTCCATTGTCTATTGTATAATGCTCCAGCACTAGACCCTAGTCCTGCAACCCTTCCCCAGCATTCAACCTCAGCCTCTTCTCAATTCTATGCTCTTTCTTCAAGGTAAGATGCTTGACATTTTGGGGAGGGATTAATGTCTGAATCTTTACCTTTATCCACATCTAAGTCTTTTCCTTGCAATTACTTTCCTGATGTGTACACCAGTCAGTGAGTTTCTACACGAAGCACCACCCTCCAGTGCCAGGCCCTCCCCTCAGGCTTCGTGTCTGCATTCGTAGCCCAAAGGCCAAATGAAACATTTGGTTCAAATTGTCACTACACAGTAGGAGATTCTCATTGATCTTTTCACCATTACTGCTTTCCAAACTTCTCTGTCCCAGCCCAAATCCCCAGAGTTCCTCTTCTGTTTGGTCTGGAATGGGACAAATATCCTAGTTACGGAGTTTAAATCCACATCTAAATGTCCCTAGTGAGTGCTGGGGTCCACCTCTCACCAGATTTGCTGTTCCATTCGGCCAACAACTGCCGAGAGTCGCTCATTACACTGAGCGTATCCATCTCATTCTTTGATGTGAAAACTCCAAGCCAAGTACCATGGCCTCTCTTCTCCTCCCTGCCCAGTGCCTGAGCCTTTGCTCTCTGTACGAGGCTTGGAGTCACCCAAGACACTGCTGGAAACAATCGAGTTTCTTGCCTCTCCTTCACCCAGAGCTGAAACCCACAGCACATCTCACAAGATGGGGACTTCCTTCTGCGATCTGATAAGGCAAGAACTCAACCAATGTGCCAACCTCAGGCTCCAGAGAACAGCCAACTTTCTCTATGGGATAATCTCCCCAGGCAAACAAGCAGGGAAAAAAGAAGGAATGGGAGGTAGAAAACCAAAATTGACAAAAGAAATATTCACAGCAATTGGCATGCTTTGGCATTAACACACAGTGACTTTTCGTCAAGAAGCCTTACATTAATTCCAAATGGATCACAAAAGTCTAAAAAGCATTTTGCAGACTGTGGGAAGCGAAATAAACGTCTCCTCCCACCTGAAAGTGGTCCAAGCCAGTTATATTCTTGTCAGCCCCACACACAGAAGTGGAATACCAGCTGGATTGTATGGCTTTGCACAGTTTCCACCTGTGGTTCAAAGTTTATTGCTGATACTAAGCCAGGTGAGTCACTGCTGGAGGGAAAAAAAAAAACCAACCCAAAAGACCAACCCTATTTCAGGCACCCATTCAGGAAATGTTGGACTAAATGAGAAGGTAACTCCCATCTTTTCAGAAGTAGGAGGAAGTTCCAAAAAGCTACACCCTAACAATTATATTGAAAGTATAAACTCTCATTTCTTTAATTGTTCCCTCATTTCATCTTGTTAAGCTCAGCCAACTAACAATTTACCTTCCTTCCAAGTCTAATATGCCAATCCAGCATGTTGGACTCGGACGATAGCTGCAGGGAACTGTCGTCTACACACGTCCCTGAAGAATTAGAAGCCAGAAGGAGTTACTCCTCCCTTGCAGCCAAACTAACTCAGGCTTACGACGAACAAATTGGTCTGGGGTGAGACAGCTCACGAAGGACTTGTCTCACTTCATGGCAACACGCTCCCCGCAGCGCTGACTCAGCACTGCGATTGGTACCAAACTCCATTATTTTCAGAGGAAGCAGTTAAAACATTTTATAAGATCAATATTCATCTGTGCTGTGCTCTCCAACCTGCAAAGTGCATTGCAGGCATAAATACCAATGGCTAATTACTTATTAGTCGATTCTCCCCCAGGTTTAAGTTTTACTCTCCAATTCATTTACCTGTGTACACAACCCACAAAGTAGATCTAGGGCTGGTAAATATTTTGCCCAAAAGACCTATACTCCCTTTTTCAAGTTATTAAACTTTGGCCTTGGTAAATTCTATGAGCCCCGATGCCTCTCTGCCCCTGTCCTACAGAAGCCAGCTGTCTCATAGATGGTGCTGCTGAAAAGCTGCATCCTCAGTTGGAGTCTGGAGAAGCCTAAGGAAGGTAACACTGTTCAGTACAGCGCTCATCTGGCAGAGTCTTCTTGGACCACTCGACCAGCATGCGCTTGTCTTCACTGGAGCCGGAAAGGAAGGACACTGTTCTGGTCCAGGTTTCTCCAGACAGTGTATAGACTCAAACATACATGATTTTTCATAACTATCTTTTGTTAGTATCTTAAGTTTCAACACTGTCTAGAGAAAGCATGAACTGCAGCATCCAAAATTATTATTCAACTGAATAAAGTGAGGCCATGTTGTATTATAAACCCATAAACTTCATCTGATATAAGTGCCCAACCTCTGGGTTTCTGTTAAACTCTCCTCACATCCTCATCACCCAAGCCTTACTGCTTATTTTGCAGCTGCCAAATTCACGATTTAACACTAAGATCATCTGGAAATGACAGTTCTCTTGGGGATAACTGAGAAGACTGTACCCAACTATAACTACTGCATGGCCGTTTCCACAAGGCAGGAGCAAAACTGCTCTGCAGGAACGCTGCCGAAGACCCAGAACTCTTGGTCTTCCCTGTTGACACTTGTTCTAGGGAGTTATTTTGGATCTGATGCATTTTACAGCATCACAACAACAGAATAAGCCAGTATGCAAGGACTCTGCTTCTACACGTCTCGTGAGGCGAATATCCACCACCAGGCTCATGAATTCCTCCTTGACATTTCCCAATAATGTCTATATATTTTCCAGAATTTTGAAGAGAAAAAGCATTTTTTTCTAGAAGACTGAAGTAAAATTAAGCACTTTTGAAGTCAAGGTTTTTAAAATATCTCAAATATGTAGAAATATGGGTAAAGGTTTAGAGCTTTTTTTTCTTAGGCATAAGGTACCTTGGGATTTCTAGAAATCTTATTTTGAATCCATGTCTTCAGATATTTCAAAGAGGAAAAGAAAAACCACAAAAAACTTTCTTACATCCAGTTTCTCACAACTGCCATTAAAAATTATACTTCAAATGCATTATCTTTAAAGCAGCTGCTGTTCAGGTTTGGGTTTGGTTGGTTTTTTTAAATAACAAAGAAGGTCATTTTGCTCCAGGATTGAGACTACCTCAAAAGAAAAACGAACATGAAAATTGGAATAAAAATACTCTAGCCCCTTTGTACACCCTTCTGTTTGTTGTTTACAAATCTGTGTGGCCCATCATCGTTTCTCTATGTGCGGCTTAATAACTCCTTTAATCACATGCACTTGTTCATCACAGGAGGGGGAGATCAAATCCACAGCAAGAAAAACATAACAGACCACAACACAGCCAAAGATTTTAAGAGCTCACTGGTACTTTAAACTTTCTTCCTACTGCAAAGCTTTGTTTAATCTTTCTTATAAAAATAAAAGCATACTAAAGAAAATAAAGAGGACACAGAAATGCAAACATTCCTGACACCCAAACCCAGATATACCAAATATCAATGCTTATGTGTCTCTAGCATGTAAAGGCTTTGCACGCGAGTTGTGTGTTCATACACGGCCCAAATAGCATGTACATGACAAGACTCTGGTTTGCCACTGGATTTGCTCAATTTAGAAAACAGTTTTACCTGCTAAATGCACTGGTGCACCTGACAAGGGGTTTAGACCATGCCCATGTTAAAAAGTAAATTTTTTTAATCAAAAGCTTTGGTGCTTCAGCCTCTCTATCAGCAATTTAACCTGGTCTTTTAGAATATAGGAAAACCCCCACCATTCTGATCCCTCTGCCAGAGGGAGTAACCTTTCCTTTTCTACCTCATTCTTCTTCATACATAAACTGAAGGTAATTATACACTTAACCACCTCTTCTGGATGTTGTGAAAATTAGTTAATGTTTAGGTAGCACCACACAGATGAAAAGTACTTAAGTAAGTGTTAAGTATTATCAGATAGCATTATGTTGCCCTCACTTAAATTGTTTTCCTCTTCTCATTTAAATGCCTTCGATCTACTCCTATTATTTGCCTCCCCAGGACTGAACTTTCTTCTGCGGGACTTCAGAAAAAAAAGAAAGGTAATTGAACTGCAAGCTCTAGTGTTATTTAAAGCTTATGTGCTGTGCCACATATTTAAACAGCAAGTATAGTTGAGTAATTTCATCCTGGAACCAATAATTTTTTCAACTAAAAATTAGCTTAGTAGGTACTAATCAGCTTGCAAGGCAAATATAATAGGAGAAAATCAATTTAAACTCTTTGTTTGAAGCTTGTGCCAGGTCATTATACAGAAAGACTAATCTGCTAAATAATTAAGGCTCTGTATTTGTGGAGTGAGACGAAAGAAACATTACAAGTGAATAATAATTCTGTGCTGCCGTTTGCCTCTTTAATCTATAATTAGACTATACACTTCAAATATAGATGTTAGTCTGACTAAGGTTTAATACAGAGCCAGTGGATTGGGCTTTCTGAAAAAGCACCTGATCCGTGCCAAGGAAACTAGAAACAGAGTCATCCCCTTTGGATGTGATCTCTGGTTAAAAGTCAGCCTCATCTCTGCTGACTGAGCACAAGGAAAGGATGTTAGAAGCAAACAGCTTCTGGAACAAAGCACACACACCCTTATTAAAAATAAATTACTGCAGTAAGGGCTCCAACCATTGCAGTACCTACTGAAAATTGGAGTATTTACTGTAAGACACTGTTAGTGTTTCATGGCCTATGTAAAGATGTGGCTACTTGCCACTTCAGTGTGTCTACGGCATTTCCCAGTTTTCAAAGACATAAATATAGGACCCTATTTTGGATCAAAACACTCCTCTTCCCACAGACAGGGATATTTTCAAATCTGATTGTCCAATATGGGGCACACTATTTCCTAGTTAAAAACACAGTAAACATGCTGACAGAATTCAACGCCCATGAAAACTAGAACAATTATGTGTCTTAGTGGATAAACTCATAATAGTCTCACAAGGCAGAGACAGAAGATACAGTGGGTTCACTTACTTTTCTTGGAGAAGAGTTTTTTTCTCCGTCCGACATGGCTCAGCTTGTATTCGTTCTCTTCACAATTGCAGTCTTCGCTATTGCGGTTGTAATACTTGGGCAAAATATTGGAGGTGCCTTTGCTGTTGCCTGCAGCTGCCAAGTTCGCCATTCCCTTGCACTTGTGTAGCTTGAGCTTTCCACTGGCATCTTCCACACACTGCCATTTCTGGAAGAAAAATTTGGTCATTAAAACTCTGTCCCAAATGTGCTTTGTCTGATGGCCAGCTCCAGTGATCTGTCAGAGACTCCCTGCTGTAATAAGCTGGGGCTCATCTATCACCTACTACCAAAACAGAGGTTTTGTAATGCCATTTCCAGATAAAACAGGAACTCTTCAGAACACTCTTGCATTTGTTTCTGATTTTGTTGCTTGGAGGCAGAAAAATAGGAATTTTTTTAACAAAATCAGTACTAAAACCAGAAGTGACAAGTGACATTCATAAGTGCAACTGTGGCATAAATCAAGGACCTTCAAGCCTTATCTACAGGTTTGAAAAGAATCCTTGCCTACAGCAGTTATGTGTGTCAGGCTGGCAGGAATCCATCCCACTGTTCCACCATTAAAACAGCACCAAGCTTCAGGTCTGCGCATAATCGCAGCCCCATCCCATACCCTACAAGAAGGGAAAAACACTTTTTGAAGGAGTCTCTTTCTCTTTCCTAGCTCAAAGGCCTGATGGTGAGATGTCATCCAACTTGTGGATTCCTTTACTGTAAATATCTGGTCTGAGCTGGTTATCTAGACTCGTACAGTCAAACAGGAGGAACAGTCACCTCCAGGGTATAAGTCACTTCATCCTAAGGTGGCCATATAACAGATCAGAAAAAAGACTGTCCTGCAGAAATGCCCATTTCTCTTCACTGACCGTCAAAAGGCTTTGTAGGACAAGATCAACTATGGAAGTCTGTAGTTGCATGAGTTTATCTCCACTTTGAGGGTTTCTTTTAATAGCTTTTCCCATTCAACACCCTTGGGCTTAAAAAGCAATGGTGAGCTGTACTGGATGCCTGTGAAGTGAGAATCTCCTCCCTCTTCCACTCAAACTAGAGAAAATTTCATCTCTGATCTGCAACTCCTCCTGTTACACAAAACCCAAAGTAACCTGCTTATAGCTCCCTTTGTGCTGCTGTCAGAGCCGTGCCAAGGGCAAGGCAATTTTTGCTACCTTCAATCTGGCACAAGAGTTTTACCCACTTCCCAGATCATTTCACCTACTGCTTTACTTACCAACACGCTATTAGCTTCACAGCAAGGCTTTGAGATACATTAAAAACCCTCAGAGTCGCAGTTGGTACTGTTTTAAGTAGAGACTCAGAAACACTTCAGCTTTTGCCGAGTCTTGAGAGGCGTGCCTCTTTTTCCCAATTACAAAATCCTAAGTTTGTGCCTCCAGGACTCACTGGAATATTGAGAATTTTCCAAATAAAATAACAGAAGGAGAACTAGCAAAAGCTCCCAAGTGAGATGACATTTTACAGCAGCCTGCAGCTCAGTGGCAGAGTTTCAGCCACTTCCATCCCCATCGAGAGGTGTGCCCAGGCTAGGACAACAAAGCCCAAATTCTCCATTGAAACTCACTCCACTGTTTGCACGACAGCAAAGCAACAAAACAGTCACTGTGCTTTTATAATACAGAATTTAACAGGAGTGAGAAGCTAACCGGCTAGCTATAGTGGGTTTATTTATGTCCATGGGAGATCCTCTCACTGAAAATGATCAGTGTTTTATGGTGTGTCCACTTATTCCCTCAGACAACTGGATGCCAAGTCTCCTGAGCTATAATTACTTCTTAGGTGCAGATAATGCGTCCAACATCCGGTAAAATCCAAGCCTTGCACTGATGCAGATAAACCTGGCTTAACTTTCAGCACAAGGAATCACAGAAAATCAATGAGAGATACTGACAGTAAGACATTCCAATCAGACACCTGTGCATGACTGTCTTCCTCTGTAAAGAAGGACACATTTACTTAATGAGGTGTAGAACAAATTAACCTTTGAAGAATAAATTGCTGAGTCTCAATTTTATTATTTTTTTTTTTTATAAATGCCTATCATGATTGATGCAGAGACTGAGGATTGAAGCAAAAGTTATTTTAGTTATTTTAGCAACCGTTTCTTTTGCAATGAAAAAAGGATGTAAAAATATTTCTTGCTGTTTCCCATTTCAATTCATCTGAATCTTATTTTTGAAAATATATGAACAAACTGCATTTTCTGCTCAGTAGAGCGCTATGCTGTAGGTGTCTGATACATGAAAAATGAGGATTCAAGAGAGGGCAAGTTAAATGCCATGATGAGAACTACTGTAAATAAGTGCTCTGATGTGTAGCCCAAAAAAATTTTTTCTCTTTTTCTTTCATCTCCTGGCAAGAAAGCGATGCTCATTTTTTTCCCTCCAGGTGAACTGGAAAAAATCCTTTAATTTTTGGTGCAGTTTAAATCTTTCCAAGGCAGCTGTATGCTGCAGTGAAAACATCTTAAAGGCTTTGCTGGAAGGGCACACTGTATGCATTAACAGGCCCACTGCTGAATGACTGCAGTGCAGAACTGCATAAATGACTTTAGAAGCAAATGTTGAACACATGTGGAAGAAAAAAAAAAAAACAACAAACTCCCCAAAACCCCAAAGTCCCAAGCTTTTACTACTTTTGTCCCAGACAGATAGTGGTCACACATGTGGGATTCAACAACTTACTCTTGGTCTGCTAAGTACACACACAAATTTCTAGGTCAATATCACAGCTATATTAGTTGCAGTCATTTCCACAGGATGCTTTCAGACGTAGGGTTAAAGGGCAGTAACCGAAAGGCAACTGTGAAAACCACTGTTTGACAGTCAAGAAGCTTTAAACACTGAATGCTGGCAATTTAAATTGGTTTCTAGGACAGAGCATACCAGTATACCATCATACAGAAACCCATGTCGACCCCTGGAAGCAACCAAAATATTTTATAAGAAGTAATCACTTAAATAATTAAATCCCTATATGAAGAACTCCAGAGCACCCCAGAGATACTTTAGCTCACAGACACAAATGATAACCATCCAGCAGCAAAACATATTACATATAAATAATGGATTGACTCAACCAGTCAAGAAACCAAAGTGCCCTTAGTTCAACACTTGTCCCCAACTTTTGCAGGTCTTTTCTTCATTAGGCCAAAAGATGCGTTCCTAATTCACATTCTACAGTTTGTAGTATCTCACAAGATCTAAGTCTCGAAAGGGAGAGCAGTTTAACACAAACTAGAAGTCAGTGGAAAACACAGACTCCCCCACAATCTTCCGCCTCATATCAAAACTCGAAAGGAAGAACCTGTCTTTCCTCCTGTAAAGCCTTGCAGAACAGCTACTCAAGCCATCAAATAAATGGCTTTTGCAATATGTCTTGAAGTCCATCAAGCTCACATTGTGCAAAACTTTCCAGACACCTCACTTCATCATTAAAGCTGTTCCAGCTGGAAGTTTCCCACCGTCTTCAGGCAGGCCAAGTTAGCTGCTGCGCCTCTGCTTTCTGCCACCTTCTGTGCTGGGCTTGTTCTAACACTTCTGCTCCCTCCTCTGGCCCTGCCTCCCACTGCACAACACATGCTGCCCAGTTACCTGTGTGCAACACGGGAGAGTCTGGGCTTTTATGTAATGGAGATATTAGTGCTACTGAACAAAAATCTTGTACCAAGGTACACGGCAAAGGTACAAAGAAGGCAGTTTGCAACATATATTCTCCCCTCCAAACTACCAGCTCTCTATATATATCAAGAGTGAATCAAGACTTCAGTGTCTATGAAACAGCAATCTTAACAGCAGCAGTTGTAGACTGAACTTCTTCTGTTTCCCTCTATTAACAGCATTCACCTTGAACATGCAAATGACCCCTCTGCAGAAAAAGGCATGCTGTATTTGTCTGTGTGTCAAAACCCCATTATTTCCTCCACAGCATCCATCACCATCAAGTGGTTTTTGCATTATTGTGCATCAATGTCTTCTTACTGCGATAGCAATCACAGATGTTAATTCAAAGTCATTACTTGAGGTCCCAATCAGAAACAAATAGCCATGACCTTCCCTGTAGGATTTTTTCCCTACAATTCACTCAATTCCCTCAGTGAATCTCAATTGACAATGTTTTCTTTAGGGGAGAAAGGCTGATCACACAAGCCTCGCTAAGAAAAGATTCCAGTTGAAACATATAGCTCTCAGAGCTGAGCCCAAGATCATCATGCAGTGTCTCATCAGCTCCTCTTTTTGTTAAGCGAAAGAGATTCCATTCCCTTTTACAGAGAAGTGTGAAGTGAAACTGTGTGATCCCTTAGCTGCCAGCAAGGCTCCCTCCCTAACAGTTATAGGAATATAGGCTCTAGGAATCCAAATTTCTCCAGGATAAAGTCCTATGTCCCTGTCACCAACCTGACAAAAACACGTCAGCAATATCAGTCTCCTTTCGTTCATGCAGATGTTTTCTGAATCCCATTCTCGCTGCCACATTGGACAGTGAGCTACAGGCTGCTTTAATGACTAGAAATATTCTACTTCCAGTCCAAACAACTGATTTATGAGTAGTCAGGATACATTTTTTCTTACATGAAGCAGTACACTTACAGTTTAGTACTCAAACAGTTGAAGTTATAGTTTAGCTAGCTCTTCCTCTTTGCTGGGGTTTGCTCCTTTTGTTATTTTTTTATTGGGCTAATGAGGAAAAAACAGCAAACCCCAGCCAAAAAATGAGCCCCTTCTCCACCAGAAGTTAGTTCGGCTGCTTTTGCTGCTCATCCTACTGCTCAGATGTTACAGGTTTCAGGAAACAGCCAACTCAAAGTTGCCCCCTGCTTGTCTCATACATATTACTACTACTCTGTTCTTGTTAACTGAAAATAATTAGCTCATGTCTTCTGTAGAGTATCTCTAAGATTCCTGCAGACAGATTCCTCCCTCCTCAGCTGTTTTATTTTGGGTTTGGTTTTTTTTTTTTTTTCCTGACTGAATATGCCCAGTTCCTTCGCTCTTCCCCAAAGGTATTTTCTTAATCTTTTAAGATTAAGACCTCTGACCCCATACCTTCTTCCAATTTATCCACTGGCAAAGGATGAGTCTGGTTTCCTCTATTTCATGTCCTCAGTATATAAATAGCACTACCTGGTCTTCATTCCAAGGGGACAGTATTTCATTACACTAACTCATGATTTTTGGAGATTTGGACCTCTGAGTTCTCAGCTTAATTTCAGCTGTCACACGCTACATATCACTCAAACCTTAAAATTGTAAGATGGATGAACAATTTATTGATAGAAAATTTGGAAGGCTTTTTAATGCCCCAAACTGTAGCTGAAGAGAGGCAGGTGGGACAATCAACTAGCGTGCAAATGAAAAACCAGGTATTCAGCTAAATTTAGGATTACAATTCTAGAATTAATTTTGTATTAATATAATAATTGGATTGTGGTATCAAGTGGTCCCAGCTGCTGTGTTAGGTGCTGCAGAAGCTAAGGAGTGAGTGCAGCCTAAGTAGAAATTATGCTGGTAGTGGAGGAAAAAAACCAGCAGCAACAAAAGGGGAATTGATTTGTTTGAGGTCCCACAGCGAGTCCGGAGCAGTTCTGAGACTGAAGCCAATCTCCTGACCTCCAGCTCATTGTCTTTTAAACTAAACTACACTGCTGCTCATGTCAGGATATCGGTAAAATCTGGGGGCTTTATTAAATGCTAGTATTCATTTTGACAAGCTAATTGGAACATCTACAACTCTAATAAGAAGGAGCTTAAAAATCTCAGTTAACAAGAGATGCAAGTTTTTTGGTTTTGTGAAGCAACAAGCAGCAAAAAGCCTGTAAGTAAAATAGCCTCTGGAAATCATTATAGGCTATTTCTGGCTAAAGGAGGAAAACAGTTTTGTTAATTATAATTCTTGATAAGGAATACAATCCTTGAATAACAGCCCTTAATAAATCATCGTGATTTTAATTTTCACAGTTTGTTGCCTCCTAATGTTATCAGCTTGAGGGATGATAAAATTTTTAATGTATGAAGTTATCAACAAGTCATTTCTTGTTGCAATCACAGATTAAGAACCGGATCCTGAAAGTTGCTGAGCATGTGCAACTTGCACTGGAACTCAGGAACTCCAAAGATCCGCCTAATGAGCTATTAAAATTATCTGGACTCTAGCTGGCTTGATATGCTTCACTTATCAACAGAACCAAAATTCTTTAGTAACCTTAGGTTACTAGGTACAAAAGAACAAGACAACCACAAAAATAATAAAAGATCCAAAACATCCTTCCCAGTTTTTAAAGAAATTCATTATAAAACCTGACTTTGTTTCCTAGGTCAGGTTAACATAAGTTCAAGCTCCAGTACCATCAGGACAGGGAGAAAATTTAAGTAATTTTTTTTACTGCCCCTCCCTTGGCACTAGGCAATGGCTAACGATTCTGGTGGCAGGAATATGATCTAGATGCAGATCCACTCACGAAGTGCTGTAGGAAAGCACCCATTGGTCAGAATAGATTCCATCACTGCTATGCCATGCTGTGTCAGAGAGCTCGGTGGGAGCAGTCCAGTAAGTAACATACTTCTAGTTGCGGTATCTCCGTGCCAGTTACAAAAGAGAACATCCCTTCATGATCCTCATACAGCACAAAGTCAACCAGAGCGAAGACTATGTGTCAAACGTTTCATTTGCAGAACATCTGAAGGAAACAAAGTGCAAGTTTTTGCATTTGTAATGTTCTCCCGGTGAAAACTGTCATATAAAATAATATTTTTAAATTTTAAAGGAAAATTGCACTTGTATCAGATTTGTACACAGAGCTTTTAAAATACAAAGGATTTGAAAAGGAAAATGTGAATTCAAAAAACTATTTTTCTTTACAAGTTAGCAATATGATTGTACTATACCAGGTGCTGCTAATGACAAAATTAATACTTTTAATGTTTTGGTTTTTTTTTTAAACA
The DNA here is from genome assembly GCA_013400055.1 of Nycticryphes semicollaris. Lineage (NCBI taxonomy): Eukaryota > Metazoa > Chordata > Aves > Charadriiformes > Rostratulidae > Nycticryphes > Nycticryphes semicollaris. Next base: position 609,481 of record VXBJ01001437.1, on the reverse strand, counting down.
TGTACAGCATAGATTCCCTATAGCAATCAGGCATGTTTAGCAAATGTGCACAAAGTTGGCAAATGGCTTAGGGGGAGATTTTGTGCAGCTGCTGTTATGATACTGTGGAGTTGCTGGGAATACTCTACAGAGCAATGCTGATATCATAATTGGCTTCCACAAAAGCACATTAATGCAGGCCGCCAGATAAAAGTGGGTCAGCTTCCACTTAACAGCCAGTTTAGAATGAAAGGCCGAACTACACTGAAGAGAAAAAGTTTGTGTGGAAGCCATTAGGTACTAGGATAAATGTTTTTTATTTCTTGTGGGAAGAAAGAGCTCATCTCTTTTAAATCCTTGAATATAAATGCTGAGCTGCTCTTTCATCTGAGCCTACAGTCACCCTTTGTTGGGTGCAAATAACTAACACAGAGCAAACCCTACTAACTGGAAAAGAAAACATGGCAACACACAGATTCCCGTTGCACTCAGAAGAATTTACATATATTAGTGTTGCCAAAAAAGTCCTACATAATGGACTCTGAAACAAGGTTTTAAACAGCATGAATAGCCTCATCTCCATGATGCTGGTGCTCTCTTATCAAAACGATTATAGGTCAAGGAGGGTGACAGAGATTTGCAAAAGAAGAGCATTTTGTGGCGATAGAACTGTATTCACGAACTTGCACGCTCACAAAGCAGAATTTCAAATTCTCCATCTCACAATTCAAAGCTTTCTTTACCTCTCCTTTACTCTAAGCTGTCCTTGTTTCTTTTCATTCATTCCCCTTCTGAGTGTTTGTCCTCCTTTTGTCCTTGTATCTTCTCACACTTCAGATTCCCTGGCACTGCTCAGGCTTCTCTCTGCACTGAACAGCAGGTCCCCATAACTTCTTTGAGTCAAAAGAAAGAATCCCAATTACTTTAACAGGCTTCACCTGAATTTTGACCCAGACTTCTCTTCATCTTTGCATCAGGATGAGAAAATTCATCTTTTGCACTAAACACTCCAGATACTGTTAAATGCACATTAATAAAGTGTCCTGCAGGACCAGGAGACATCTGCTAAATAACCAGTGTATCCGTACACCATAAACTCCCCCAAGGTGGTGGTATGTTATTCATTTGGGCTCGTTCTACTTACTATACAGAGCTGTGAACAGCACCAGCAAACACACACCACCCGTTTGTCATTTGAGAATTTAGTCTTGCTTCTCTCTGAAAAGACTTTTGGGTGCACCCATATTTAGACACCTTTTATCCTCAAATAAGCACATTCATCTCCCACTATTCTTGCTGTCTAGACAGACTACTAGGACATATTCTCTAGAGCAGGGGTTAGATGGACTGAGACTCCCTTGAGAGCCCTTCCCAGACTCTAATTGACTTGATTGTTAGGCAATTTTTCCTGATGTCCAACTTAAATTTCTTTTTTGCTCAATTTCATCCTATCACTTCCAATTACATCTGACTGAACTGCTCAAAACAATTCTTCTCCTCTCTGTCTCCTGACAATGAGGATGCAGCACATGCATTTCTTATTAGTACACCTTCACTTCGGAAATTATTGGCAATTCTGAATATGGAGTTGACATTTTATGCCCACTTCTTACAGATGTCAAAGATATTTTATTATCCGTGGAAGAAAACATAAGCCTCTGAATGCACATAGACAATATAGCGCCTTCCCCCTTTCCTCCATAACCGAGACATGTGGTAATTAGAGTAAGAAAGCCTGAATGTAGCTAAGTTACCTTATGCAAAGAGACAGCTTCAGTGACAACATGGACTTGGAAATCCCTCTGTTCTTACAATAATGTTCAAAATAATTGGGAAGATGAAGACAAAAGGAAGAAGCTGAAACATCTCTCAAAGGGAAAATACTGACGGAAAAAGAAAAGCTCTATTTCCCCAAACTACTTACTGGATGATGTAGCAGAAACAATGACTTTTCCCCCAGTTTCTCAAAGAGCGTTGCAAATTCAAAAAACAATGGCTTGCTCCCACCCACCTAAAATTTCAGCTCAAGACATCTGATGACAATAAACTATTGCAGCTCAGTATTTTTAGGAAGAAAAGGATATTATAATCTCCCTGTGCACTAAATCTGACAAAGAAGTCTCAGGACGAAAAAAGCATATGGAAAATCCTAGTATGTATAAATTGGATCCAAACACCTCAGGAACAATGGCCTCATTTTGTAGGTGCACTGAACAACGTAATCAGTAGAGCCAGAAGCAAGGAGTCTGGCCTCCGACAGCATAAAATGAACGACTGTAGCCTCAGTAGCCCATTACAATAGCCTTGGTAACCTATTCAGACTGCGTCTGCAAGGTGGGTTATATTCCACAGACTGACTTACTCTGACAGCCCTCTGAGCTGCCAGGCTGGGAGGTAATGCCAGTTCAGTAACAGATACATTAGCATCTACCTTCACCCCTTTGTCCACATGTCCACAGCCAAAACGCTTTGCAGTCACTGGAAGGGGACACTGACCAGTAACCAGATGAGAAAACAATGGCAAATTCAATTTTGCCATGTTTCCAGAGGATGAGAATCCCCTCCAGGACAGGAGAAATCTCCCCAAGGGTAGCTGCTGGAGGTAACTTTGCTCTGCTTTTGCACTGCTCTAGTAAATTTGCAAAACCTTCTCCTGCGCTGAGACCACATATTGATACTACCCTAAACTTTTTTCCTGGATTTCTTCTACGTAACTCAGATCTAAAGTGAGCATATTTTTGGTATCTGCCCAGAACAGTTACGCAACAACAGGAGAAATGACAGGCTTCGTGCCCATAGACACACAGACTGCCTGCAGTCATTATTGCATGTGTGCTCTCACAGTGTATTTTTCTTAAGAGGATGGATATATTGCACTCAGCATGTTAGCTTCCCACTATTATATGTAATTCCAAATAATAATAACGAAATGAGTTAAATTAAGAATTCAAAGCAAAGAGAGCTATATGTATTTGGAGGGGGCCGATCCATGAGGTTTGTTGTAGCTTCTCAATACTAGCGAATCCCAACCACGTTCTATTTGGGAATACAATGGTAAAACAGCACAGGCAGTTCTCTTAACAGTAGTCAGGAATCAATACAGAGGCACTGGAATCACCAACTTCTTGACTGACAGTCAAGCTCATCAATGCTGTAATACAGTTGTTGAGCATTTGAGCTCACAGAATGAGCCATTTGATTTATAAGCTGGCTTTGGTGACAAGGTGAAGGACATTGTCAAAATTAAGGTGTTAAGCAGTTGTAGTTGGGCTAAGATTACTTTCAGTCAGGGGTACAACACCCTACCTGGCCAAGCTGTTCACAAGCCGTTTGATACTCAGCTCGCTGACAGAGGTCTTTCACACGCTGGTATTTGGGTAGAAAGTTTTCTTCCTGGGCATCTATCTTCTCATTCTCCCTCTTATGCAGCAGTTTACTGGGGGGAAAAAACCCAAACTACTTATTTTTGTGTTAATTCCACAACATACATACCATATGCTCAGAGGAGTAGGTTATCTGCCAAGCCTACAGCATCACTGGTGGCCAAAACTTAATAGTCCACTAGAAACTAGCACTTATCATCATCTCTGATAACATAGAAGTTATTCCTATCATGCTCTCAGGGAGCGTACAAAAACACATAACACCAAGACAGTGTGTTTCAGGTCTGATTGGCAGGCAGTAACAGCAGTGGCTGTGAAGAGACCATATCCTGTCCTATGTTAGGTATGAGGCAGAGGCACAGAGGGAATGGCCAGCAGATGAACACGCAGAGAGGAAAGGCCTTATTCATACTCCCATGATACATGCAGGGGGGCAGCCGCTTAAAAATGGAATGCCTTTCCATCTCTCAGTCCAAGTAAAACTCCCCTTCCCCCAGCCCAACAGCACATTTACACAGACTGTAGGCAAAGGCCATACATCCCCTCCTATCACACAATCCCTGCCATTAGGCACACTGCAGCCCTGTCCCTGCTGGCACTGCTAAATGGCTTTAGGTCCTTGGTGGAGTGCTGCTTTGGCTTCAGCTATTCAGTATCCTTCTATTTAAAAAGACTGGGCTTTGTGATTAACACTTTCCTTACCCTCTTTCTACTAGGAACGAGTCTCTCCACACCTTCATCTTTTTCTTTAAATGGAACCTAGGAGGAAATAGGGAGAGGAAGCAGCAATTCCCACAAATATACTAACCAAGTCATGCCCCAGTTTTTTCTCCCACCCCCAATTCAGATGAGAAACATTACATTTAACTGCACAGGGCGACATCCAGTTTTATGAAGCAGGCACATATGCCTCTCCAGTGGAAATCGTGAACAAACACAGGATAGATTTGTTCTCACAGGGACAAAATCCACAACGGATTCACACAGTACAATATTCCAACATAAGCACGTTTAAGGCACAGGGGATTAACTGAATTGTCCTTGATCACAAAGGATCACAAATTAAATCGGGATTTCCTGACTGCAGTTTGGGCTCTTAACTTCGACACTACCACCAAAGTATCCTATTGTAAAGCAGCTGCTCTCTTCCCTCTCTCCTTCCATGCAACTACTTGTAAAGCTTTTCTGTTCATTTTCTCTAGCAAGCATCCAGTCGAATTCTCCTCCTCAATTGAAGTATTGATGGAAGGTCTCAAATAATAACAGTGCAATTCTGAGTGCTAGCCTGTCTTTATATTATAGCCTAATACCCAACCAATCATTTCACAACCCAATTATTCCAACCATTTATTCAATATAGAATCATAGAATGGTTTGGGTTGGAAGAGACCTTAAAGATCATCGAGTTCCAAACCTCCTGCCATGGGCAGGGACGCCTCCCACTAGAGCAGGTTGCTCAAAGCCCCATCCAGCCCAGCCTTGAACGTCTCCAGGGATATGAAATGCTTTGCTACAAAAGATACCACAGAGACATTTAAAATATATAACTCAAGTGCCTAAAGACCTGAAGTCAGTCACATATTGCCAAATAGGTCTTTAGATTTTTCAGTGAATGACATACTCATAGTTGGTAATTTTATTATATTTTTCTTTAAATTTGCTGCACATTGCTGAACGCTTGCTCAGTCTCCTGTACAAACACATGCATATTTACACACACATTTCTATTTCTTACCTATTCACTGGTCTCTCAGAATCCAGAAGCTTTAGAATTGATTTACCATCCATATCAGATGGAATATCCAATCCAGCAATATCTAGAATTGTAGGTGCGAGATCAATATTCAACACAATGTGAGGATTCCTGAAAAAAAAAAAACACATATACGAGAAGCTGGTTTGAAGTCTCTACAATGATACCAAGCAACTCCAGCTCTTCCACAGAGATCAGGGATCTGAAAAGGCTTATTTTGTGACATCTGTACAGAAGAGGACACAATCCAATTCCTTTACATAAAGGGAATTAAAATGTAAAATATAAGGAAGTTGCATAATCTCAAGAGGGATTAATATGGAGATATAAACTTTAGCACAGAGCAATTTTGAGAAAACAAAATAGCTCATAAGGCAAAGTTAGTTAATTATTGCAAAACAGGGTTCAAAAGTCTTTCAAAACACAAGAAAGCATTGGAAAAACTCCTTGGGTGTCTTAAAGAATCAAACTGTCTGCCAAATATGCTGATGACTTTATTAAAAAGTAGATTTGGCAGGTAGCACATGCTTTATCTGTTTCAAGATATGGTGTAGAACTAAGTACATCAGCTCATATCGCAGCAAGCATGTTCTGAATAGAACATAAGGAGAAATATATTGCTAGACACTTCAGAAACTAAAAGTTATAGACATATATATACACATACTGTTTATTAGTTGTGTACTGTTTCTTTTCCTTATTTCTTAAAGAAAAAAATTAAACCAAGGCAGGCACTCAATTTCTTAAAAGCGGGGGAAAAAAAGAGCGAGCATACTGTCTTGTACAGCGCTGAACATAAAGAATCACCATGCTGTGATTTGGAGGCACAAAGGAAGGATGGGACCAGATGGGCGGCTCTACATGTCAGTGCAGAATTCTAGCTCAAAATACAGGACAGCAGCAAGCTGCTAAATTCACACTAATTAATGAGACACCATTTAAAAATTAGTACATTTTTGAGCAAGCGAGCAAACAGGCGCTGACAAGAGCATGGATGATGAATTAAATTGATGTACCTAATTTGATTTTAATTACTAATAATTGTAGTGTAGCATATTTGGTAATAGAAATGAGAGCTTAGTAATGACTTGCTACAGTGACTGCTATTAAATCTTCGTTGGTATCAAAAGGGAGTCATGACAATTACTCTGCAGGAAAAACATAAGGTTCACACAAAACATGGATGATTGAAGCTCTGCCATTTAAAGAAAATCAGTCTGAAAGGGAGGATCAATTTATTATCTGATACATTCCCCCTTCAAGGTATTTTATTCTGTTCTTCCTATTTGCTATACTGTGATGGGCTCTGTTCTGTTAGACCCTGTCAGGCTGACTCCTCCGACTCCAACAGAAATATTTTTTCATCTTCAGATGCCACTGAAAAATAAAATTGAGTGGGAAGGTTTCACAGCTTTTACATATGTCTGGGTGTAAAGATCCCTGAACTAGAGCAGACAGGAGGTGGCTGCTCTCCAGCATTGCATGTTGCAGAAAAAATAACTCAGCCTACTTGGGTCACATTAGCATTGCCTCTCCAGAAAGACCAAATCCTGCATGTTGTTAGAAGGCTACTCTAGTTCAATTGAAATTCTGTGCTGCTGCAGACAAGCTTGTTTCAGTGCTGAGCTGGTACATTTAATCCCACTTCAGGAATCCCTCCTCTGCTCTTTAGAGAAGTAATATTATTTATTTCACATGCATAATTGCTGTAAATAAATTAGACACACAGTGTAATATTTACAGAATTTAACATTTTTGTGCCCACTAATAAAGTAAATCAGTGAATTTAACCAGCAAATAGAATGAGATTTTTTAATAACTATTTGCTACCGTATTACACACTAGATCTGTTCCTCTGCAGTAAAGGAAAAAAAATGTGTGGAAGACTTTGTGCATGTTAATTATGCTAAAACATGCACACTGATATAAATAAAAGGCAGCAAATTATGGCACTCTGTCCAAAATCATTACTTAAGTGCAAATATTTGCTATTGAAATAATTGCTTAGAAAGTGTATTTACATAATTTCTTAGCTGATCAAAGCTACCATTTTAATTAACAGTCATATCCTGCATGCTTTAGTGCATCCAACAAACAGCCCTAACTATGTAATCTCAAAAGATGAGCCAAAAAGAATCTTTTGTGGATGGTAATACACAAACCATTACATACATTTTTCTTCAGAAACTGCAACAAGTGACTCCACTCAAATGTTCAGCAACAATTATCTACTGTGGTAGTGAACATTATAGACTATATTTTTTAGCTTGAAAATATCATAGTTCTATGTACTGTTTGCATCCCTGAAAAGGGGGACTGGACATATTTCAAAGTGGCTTTTTCAACTCCATCCACAAAAGTGCAGTGGCTTGTGCTACACACCTACGCAAGCAAAAAGGCAACGACATAAAACTGCTGATGTATCAGCATGCAATCAGTTCTGCTTTCTGAGTAGACACGATTGTGCCAAAGGTGAGGAGGACGTCAGGCAGGACAAGCAGAACTTTGTGCCCCTCTCGGGATCCAGGTCAATACGTCTAGAGATGGGAGCATACAGGATTTTTCTGGTCATTGGTTAAACACACACACAATAGCCAAGAACTTACAAGGATCCAGCCTCCACATTTGGACCTCGGACATAAAACGGAACTCTGATATCAAATTCGTATGGCATGGACTTGCCTTTCACCAGCCCAAACTGCCCAATATGATATCCATGGTCTGCTGTGTATATTATATATGTATTGTCCAGTTCACCTGTCTCAACCAATGTATTGTAAATCTGAAAAAGGCAAAACAAAATATGAAATTCATTCGAGTAGTACTATATGTAGAATATTGGACATAATTTTCTGCCTATGTCTAATATACAAATAAATACCAACAATTCAGGATGGCGCTAAGGTATCACAATGAACAATTCTGAATAATCTTCATTTACATAATAATTCTATTAACTGAACTTTGTGGCTATTGCAAGGCAAACTTCTGTTTTCTCTTTTAAAGTAAACACATTCGCATGACACGTTTTCAGAAGTGTTTGCATTCAGTATTTTGCACGAGAGCTGTCAAGCTAGTACTAAATACAAACGGTAACAGAGAGAAAAGTTTCAAGGTGATAAGCATTTTTGAAATTATCTCTCCACCTTTATCTTCTTCCTGCAGCAAACAATTTTAATAAAATGACAGCATTTCTAATCCCACACTTATTTAAGCAACACTCAATGATCTGGCCTTCAGACAAATGAGTGCCCATTATGCAGAATATGTGCAAAATCTCTTCCAGACAAATATCACTCAGTCATACTCTCTCACTAGCTGGGAAACTCACACTGAGAATTAAGAGGAGTTTTAACTCTGTGGCCGCATCTATGGATTTACATGAGAATCTTCCTGAGAAACATACCAACTTGAGCACCAAAGATCACTTTTTATGTGACATTTTCACTTGCAAAGTACAAAGTTGGTGGGGGCACCACTTCAGTGCCTCACAAATTCAGAACATATCAGCACAGAAGAAAACAAACTCTGTTGTTGTTTTGGGGCTTTTTTGGTTCTTTTTTGGGTTGTCTTGTTTGTCTAGTTTTGTTTTTTAATTTTTGAAAGACTGTTAGATGCATGTAATTTACTAAATTTGATGATTACAACAAAAAAAAAAACTCAACTGATTTTGCCTGCAGTCAATCACCCAAAGTGAAACCATTTTACTAAACAAAGTCAAAATAGTGTAGTAAAACAGCCCATCTACCCTACTGGTATCTGATCCATCTAAACAGGTTCATTAATATGAAGTACAGCTCATACTTGCCTCAATCAGTAATTATAAGACATTACTAGCAAGTTGATGCAATGCTATTCAGATAATCTCATCTTTGCCTTACAGGACTCCTCTTATTTTATGTTCTACCTTTTTTGAATAAGAATACCAAGAGATATGCAGTAAATTGCAACATCTTTAAATATGCCTTCTTACAACTGGAAACCCATTCTTTTCAGAGTAGCTTTTAGCTAATTCAGATGTTTCTGTACAAGACATACAGCTTGCACCAAGAGATTTCATTATTACATAATGCAGGCTTAATTAAAAAAAAAATAAAATATATATTTTGGCAACTATTTAGCCAGAAAAGCGACTACTAATCTTACCATCTCCATGGAGTCATCCACAGACATAAGTGTTTGAAGGCGCTTTCTCTGTAGCATGTTAGTGAACTCCATGTGTATCGGTTTCATGGGACCTGTGTATCTCATTATCCAGTGCTTGTCTGGGTTTGGAGCATAGTTGTAACTGGGAGTGCTAAGGAACAGGGAGAAAACCAGAACTTAGCAGTGTAGAAATAAGTCATAGTGACGTCTACCAAGAATTTCTATTTGATCACCACTATAGCACTGACTGTCTGAGGTGCACAAGAAAATATTAGATTTTCTTTGGAAGAGTTCTATATTTTTATGTTCTGTATGAAACACAGGAGAATGAAAAGAACTCTGTGGGGAATAAAATCTATTATAAGTGTAAATAAACATTGTTTTTGCAGACTAACACGGATACATTTCAAGGCCAAGAGACTAAACTCAGAGGTCTAATTCCACATATATGATCTGGATAAAGCATGTACTATGGAGTTTCTACTCACGCAATTGCTTTGCTTCCACTCTGCCCACATTAGTGCCAGATATTACGGCTTGTGCAAGCTGTTTCGTAATAAATATAGACCTTGCTGAAGAGATTCTACTATGTTTCTCAATGGTTTTTTGTNATGTTTCTTAATGGTTTTTTGTTTGGGTTTTTTTTTTTTTTTTTTTTTTTGAATCCAGCATGACTGGGTTCTTGAATATATTTGCTTTCATACCAGGAGGAGCACAGGCACCCTACCTGTGCAGGCTATCGAACAGGCTGTGAACATGAACATGAGCTCACAGGCTGTCGAACCGCCTGTGAACTCATGGCAAGCAGAAGTGGATACAGCTGGATTTTTAAAGAGCTGCCAAGAAAAGCAGGGGTGAGAGGAAATAGGACTGTATTTTGCAGGCACTTTCCAGCCACCAAATCCTTTGTGATAACCAGAAACTTTAATTAAAGTCCACGCAAAATCCCAAGAGCCAGATTCAATGGCCTTCTAGAATCTCACTGCCCTTCCAAGTTCTCACGGACACCATTAAAGCGGTGAGGAGAAATATCACTTATTGTCCATAATTTCATATTATTGGCAGTTCTAAAAGTTGCTTTTCTGTACCTAATTATATTGCTCTAAGTTAGCCGGATCTATAGAAAGGATTTTTTTTGATATATCGTTACCATGCTGTTGAGTGTCTGCATGATAAAATCACAGAACTGTCACGGTTTGAAGGACCTCCGAGATTACCAACTCCAACCATACACAAAACCACAACCCACTCCCTACAACCTCAGCCACTAGAGCATGCCCTGAAGTGCCACATCTACATGTGTCCAACTCATTAGAAACCTATATCATAGCTCACATTTGAAAAAAAAAAAATAAAAAAATTTTACCTACTTTATCTATTCCCAAAAAACTATTATTTAAGATTGAGAACTATGTTTGCCAATTCACACCCTGGCTCAAACACATCACCTGCAGAATCTAAAATATTAAAAATTACTTTACCCAAGTGATTTGTCGAGGCTTCCCTTTTTCTTTCAAAGCAGTAAACTCAGCCTATGCAATGTACAACCCAAGAGGGTGACACAGTAACACAGGAAAAGATAGCAAGGATTCAGTTTTTTTCTTTCCAACACACAGTTTCCTAATGAAGACTGCTCCCATTTGGCAAATACCTACTGTTGGCTTTGTATATGCAGCAGTGCAAGTTATTAAGATAAACAATAGTAACATAAGTTGAAACTTCTCCTCAAAATACTGTGTACCTAAGGTCTCTTTGAATAAGACAGGTATTCTTAAGAGTTTTAATATAAACATGAAATTAATAATCTGACAGTGAAATGTTCTATGCCGAAAGCCTCTCTTAGATGCTATCTGAAAAATGTGTGTGGGCGGCAAATGGAGGCTTCTTCACATAGGGAGGAAAGGGCTGGTGTTTATTCTCTCTGTATTGTTAATAGCCTCTTGAATTTCAGAATATTATTGTGGCTGAAATAATGACATTGCTCCTTTGAAAATGCTGACAGTTATGGAAACTGTTGCTATGTGATGCCCAGAATGAATAAAAAATGCTCGGCAAACTCCTTTTCAGCTTGCTTTGTGATTTCCTGGCTGATTTGAAACCTCCCGCTGTTTAATCCAGCCAAAGCCCTTGATTTTCTTTGATTACTACAAATGTAACCCTCTTACTCTTAACAGATTTGTCTGTCTTATGGGAAAAATACACAAATATAACATTCCTAGAAGTTGGTTAAGATAACCCTCTTCAAATGTACCGAGAAGATAAGTCCTAGTCTGAACGTATTTGACCTTGGAAAGGATGGGTGGTAAAATGTCCCCTCTACAGAAATAACATTTCTGATCACCGTTACACTGCCCAGCTGTTGTATTCTCTGCAGCTATCGGTATGGGCAGTGAAAAAGGAAAACCAGCCATATAGCCTACAGATCTCCTATCCTAGGAAAACAAAGGAAAGACTGCAGATGCACACAACAAGGAGCTCTATAGAATGAGATGGAGAGAGACTGCAGTGCAGGGTGGGATGGTCCTACCAGTGAGTACATGTAATAACAAAAGCAAGAGAACTGCAGAATAAATCAGCAACACAAACTCCTACCAGGGATCCCAAGCAAAGACATACTCTGAGCGTCAGCCTACACTCAAATCTACTATTAGCTGTCAGCTATCATTAGCAGTGTTACACAATGCTGTGCGTATGTCAGCCTGTGCAGGCGTTAGTCCCACCTTCACTTTGCCATGTGGGTATAGCTCTAGAACCCACTTGCAGACTTCACCAGCGCTGCCACAGAAGAGGTGCAGAGACACAGCACGTGCTTACTGCCCTCTGACTCTGGGGCTTGGCAAAGACTTTGTTCAGGGTATTGCTTATTGCCTTCGGGCAGTTCATAGGGAGTGTTCTACCCATGGTTCTGATGCTTCTCTGCCGCGTCCACACCATGTGGCACATACACCAGTGAGAACTGCCTACACCTCTTCATCACTGACAAACTGATCTGTTACTGAGGGATTCTCTCGAATGTACGAACAAGAGAGAAAATGGAAAGCAGAGAACTAATTTGTACATAGAGTGAGAGAACAATGCATGTTCTGCTCTTCTGCATTTAATCTCCAACCCAGACCAATGAAAACCCTTACAGATTGTTACTATGTAGTTCTGGGAAGACTGTTTAGAATGAGATTGACAGTTTCTGTGCACAAAGTGTACTTAAAATCCTATTTTATGTTCATGTCCAAAAGAAAAACACAGTTTCCTTAATCTGCTAGGATAATTTACAAACAAAACTGGTTCCCACGAAGTGAGACACTTCCTGTATAAATCTTACTGCTGTAAGAAAAGTCACCTACAATTTAAAACAGTTTTGTGTAACTTTATAATCAGGAGGATAAGCCTATGAGCAAATAAAAAAAAAGACATAGTTTATATTTTTATTGCTGTCCTTTCCTCAAATCCTTCGACTCTTTTTCATTCAAAGGCTGAGATGGGACTCTTTAGCCTGGAGAAGAGAAGGCTGAGGGGAGACCTTATTAACACTTACAAGTATCTAAAGGGTGGATTGAAGGATGCTGGAGCCAGACCCTTTTCAGTGGTTCCCAGCGACAGGACGAGGGGCACTGGGCACAGGAAGTTCCATTCAAATATGAGAAAAAACTTCTTTGGGGTGAGGGTGGCAGAGCCCTGGCAGAGGCTGCCCAGGGAGGGTGTGGAGTTCCTTTCTCTGGGGACCTTCAAGCCCCACCTGGATGCAGCCCTGAGTGATGTGCTCTGGGCAATCCTGCTTTAGCAGGGGAGTTGGACTGGGTGATCTCGAGAGGTCCCTTCCAACTCTGACAACTCTGTGATTCAACTAGCATAGTTAAATTGCTACAGAATGCTGGCTGATAAATGATTATCACCTCCAAGAATGCCTTCCAAAGGAGCTTCTAATAAGACTGAAGTCAATACTGCATATAAGAAATAACTCATTTGGCGTTTCTATAATTTTCATTTCAAAGAAAATAAATGAGCACAAGACTGCAAACAAACACAAAATGCCGCATTGCTGTAGATCTAGGACACAGATTCTCTTTGGTAACAGACCACAAAATAACAAAATATAGAATTCTAAGTTGAGCAATACCAAGACAATAGAACAAAGAAANAAGAAAGTGAAGAAAGTTACAAATATTGAACATCAATGAAGGCATGAAGCCAATAAAGCTGATTTGGGGGAACCATTCATTTTATCAGCATTTGAGGAGATGCCTGTAATGGAGCATTGCAGAGCTATACCTGTAAAATGTCTCAGTGCTACAAACAAGAACCATCTCATCATGGAGCTTATGAACATGTTAAGTCAGGTACCTGGTGATAACTGCTTTTGGGACCTGTTCAAGATGTTGTACTGGGTCATGTACAGACATACCAGCTCATTCAGAAACAGATTGTCTAATCTGATGCTGCAGGTCTGTATTTCCTTTATTTCCATATATGAAACAGGAGTAAAAAGTATTGCATACTATGTGATTTTTGGTAATACTCATTAAATAATACAGTATATACATAAGGACAGGGAGACAGAGTTTCTTCCCCTGAAGAGATTACAGCCCAAGAATCCCTGCTCAAGGTAAGACAGTGCTTTATTTCACAAACAGTTTGTAACAAAGTCCAATGAATTCAACGTGAGTCTTTCCATTTATCTCAGTGAGCTACAATTCTGAGTTCTAGATGCAGTAGCCATTCTCAAGATACTTCTACTAGTCTGAAGAGGTAAAGGAAACAAATAAATCTTGAAACTCTTCTTATATGTGACAAACATGCCAAGGGTATTATAAAGCAAACATCGTCCCCCCAGAGGTACCCAGGACTTCTATACTCCTGCACCTGGAAATGAAAGGTTTATATCTTTCCTTACATGTGCTGTGAGGCATTAGGAAAGAGATGTGAGTACTGAGGGGCTGAATCTTCAGGGCCGTGAGGAGCAGCATGGCTTATAACCATCAGTACAGGCCTGTGAGGATACATCTTCTTTGAGATTCTGAAGAAGGTAATACTGTCATTGGTAATCAGATCAGTTAGATAATCCTGCAAGTAGAAGTAAAAGTATAATGAGATACTTGAGAAATAATTTCAAGTTGGGGGGGAGGGTCAGATGAGGGGGGAGGTCTGAGTTATCACAAGAAACAGGAAAAAAGAAGCTACTTCACTCAGAATGGAAGGAGGAGGGAGCAAGTTACAGATGATAGAATTTCAAAAACTAAAACCAATTTTCTAGGCTTTTTCACTGCCTAGAAGTATGAAAAGCAACAGCATCCTCTCAGAAATAGATGATATTAAAGACCAAATGTGGTCTCTTTCTTCCCAGGTTGTGTAATTAAATTATGAAGATCACAATATTAAATATAATGACCAGGTATCAATACAAAAAATAGAAAACTACACGTCAATTTCTTTGCCATTTGGTGTCAATATCTTCAAGGTGTTTGGATCATAAACGTGCTTAGAAAATCCAAAAGGCCTGATGTTCATTTTTCTTTATCTCCCTCTGAACCAGAAGTCACTAAAGCTAGAAGATGCTGGGCTAATTGGACCAAAAATTTCATTCAATATTACAGACCCAGTAACAATCTGATAGAGACATAGTGCTATTAAATCAATTGCTGAGAATTTAGAAAACTTCCTTTGGAAGTTATGGACTATCTTTACTTTTTCCAAGAAGTATCATTGTAATTCTTCTGATATCTGCTGGAGCTATATGCATTGAAGACAGTATTTTTAATGACAAGCCATGTTCTCTCTTAGGCTGCATCACAGGAAATGCTGCAAATATAAATAATCTTCAAACATGAATAGGACAGGAAACTGCACCTTTAAAACACAAAATAATAACTGGTATGTCACAGCTGAATGTACAAGTCAGACATAATGTATGCTTCTGGTCAAGTGAACAAGTACAAAGTGTAGTACACAATGGATCACATCCCCTTTGAAGCACAACTTTCTGTCCCTGGTTCAGATGCTTGCTCTCCTTTACTGCTGCCAATGTCTTCGGTGTGAGAAGTCAGCTTATCCTTCATCAAAGGAAACCTTTTCCATTGACTGCATTTACCATCCCCAGGTTCTTTCCTGTGAATCCCAGAAGAAGGCTGGCAAAGTCTCAGTTTATAATTTTACACATTGATCCCAACACAAGGCTTGTATGTTATGAAGCTGTGACGATTATGGCTGTTATTGACATGATACTTTCACTCATGAAAGCCACTGTGAACAGACATAACTCAATCAAAGTCAACTGAGGGACGCCCAGTCATGAGCTTATGCAGGGGAAGGGAGACGGTACAATAACCCAGACGAAAGCAAAACTGACTTCTGAACATCCTTTCAATACCTGAGACCGTACTCATGGCTGAGGCAGAATATGGAGTGCTCGCAAAAACGCACTGGCATTTATCTAAAATGTGCCTGTTCTTCAAGCTGGTTGGTCACTTTCTTAAGGGAGTAACTCATTATTGATTTGGCCATTACAAGAGCGTGGTTTCCAAACTTCATTTTGACAATGAAGGTTTTCACCTGGTCAAAGTGACAATCATTCAAATTCAATGCTGCAAACCCAGTGTTTTCCAGACCAATGGACCAAACAGAAACACTTCCCTTCACTGATTTCTTTTTTCCTTTTTAAAAGCTCTAGATTGTAGAGGCTGCAGTAGCCTGTGCAAACACATACAAAACTAAAAAGTCATCTTAAAAAGTTGACAGGAAGTGAAAAACGAAAATCAAAGTAGAATATATCCTGTTACAAAATCTGAAAGAATTTGCAAAGATTTGATTTTCAGAAGGTGTTTAGCAGTCGCTTTGGAAGACCGTATCAATGTTTTTTTCTAGCTTTCCACTGACACATAATCAACATTAACTACATCAAGTAGATAGGGCTAAAACCTAATCTGATTATATTGTTAATTGCTGGAAAATTAAGTTTCCAGCAACTAAAATGGCAGGAAAGAAAGTGAAGCAACCTTCTATTTCAGCTTCTGTTTGTTCATTTGAACTCCAGTGTTAACATCAACAAGTGCTGTTGCTCTGCACACCATCATCTATTACCATAGCTGTGTATTATGCAAGAATATAAAGATTATAAAAACATTTATATTTTCATCAGGCTTTTTTGTACTTATTACCAAACTCGGTAAGAAAAACTAAACCAAATGAAAATCTAAACATTTTCAAGTATTGCATACACAAAAGAGCAGAGGATACTGGAACATATAGTTCCCTGTTGGCTCCTTGGTACAACAGGGAAAAGTCCGCTATGAAATCACTGACATCAGTCCACTTGAGATATATTTCTATCAGAACATTTTTGGTACATGGCTGTAAAGATTAGCTCTCATTCTTCATAGATCATAGAAGGGAAATAAAAGACAAATATTTCTGTACATCAGTTGCCCCTTCCCCTTAGCAGCTGGTGACAGAAAAGAAAACCCTAGAAGCCTCTTAGGTTTTATCTTTCAACACAAAGTACATTTAATTAAAAATGGCAAATAGGGGAGAGGAAATCACATAGACATTAAGCTTTTAAAGGAAGAGCTGCCTGTGAACTCACTGCTAATGAAACACAAATAGGGAAGCAGGGTTTGTGATCAATGAGAGAACAAAAACCAAATCCCTGTTAAGCAAATACACCTCCCAAATCAGTATCGCTCCAGACTGAGTTAACTTTCTAAATTTCACACTACTTAAACCTACAGCCTTTTGTGGAAGAATTTATTTATCTTCATGCTTCAGACACAATTCAGGCCATTTCAAGAATTCACAAATGCTAGTTCCTTTGGAAAGGTAATAGTTTTGGCTGAAATAAACATATTCCTGACTGCAAACAGGTAACAGCTTGAGCTGCAACACGTGCTAGATGAGGAAAAACATGCTACTGCATTTGACAATGATTACCAAGTATTTTAGTGAGCTTGGCCAGGGTGTAACATCCTTGCAAGGATATTAGGAAACATACCAGCCTGTAACAATGCACAAAGATATAAATTTAATAGTTAAATTCTCCACTCATTCAGAACTATCATAAGATATACCAAGGTATTATGAATTCTCCATCATATTATGGCTGTGAAACAAGTTCCTTTAACACAAAAGGATGGGTCTAGCTGGAGGGAACTGGATTCTTATCTCATTTATGCTTGTGTAACTCTGCTGGAGTCAGTTCTATACCAGGGGAACAGATGACAATCAGACTTGGCACACAATAATTAAAGTACAAAGCATAAAAATAGTTATCATGCAACATTTAAATCCATTTTCACAGCTTCAACACATAATATGTAACACAATCTCAGGACATTTTGTTTGCTTCCATTGCTGCTAATAATGTTTTCAGTAACATGACCCTCCTGGATAGGAAGATAAGGAAAACTCCAAACACCTAAGTGGTTGTAGGTAGTGTTACATGCAGCTTTCAAGTACAAAAAATAATTCTTTAGTTAGACTGAAACCATAAAGTGCAGCTTACTTGCAGTCATGTCCAAATGTTAAAAAAATAGAAATAAATAAATAGGACATACCCTGGAGTAGTCATATCCATGCTTCTCCTTCACTCCATTTCTACAGAGTGTGTAGTTGTAAAATCGAGAGTTTTTAAGTAATCCAACCCATTCCTTCCAACCAGGAGGCACATAGGAGCCGTTGTATTCATTAAGGTACTTTCCAAAGAAAGCTAGGAGTAGACAAACAGAAGCACAGTAAGACAGCATAACAGAAACTCTTCAAAGACACCATACTTAACCATATTCTTTCCTTTCTGTCTCTTCCGAGAGGAGCTTGGTTTTCTTCATTCCAATATATTTAAGGCAACAGATATATTCTAAGTTTGCGTGTGTTTCTTTATTTCAGAGGTCTATAATGCATATCTTTTGATTTACAACCTGATTACGCAAGCGATAAACTGGACCACAATTACCACTACATTTTCTTTAATACCTAATACATTCAGACAAACAAAATAGAGAATTATTAAAATACTGCCAGTTGCCACATTATCTCATCCTACTCTGAATCACCCAATTTAGCTACATGTTTCATTTTGGTTACACCCATCTAAGCCATCTCCACCTAGGGAACTGGCAGAAGCAGTGAAGTCACTAATGGGAGGTTGGCTTGGGAGAAATTATGCCAAATGAGGACCATAAATATGATGAGATTTTAAACTTGCTGCACAGAAGAAATGAAGCAGCAGGACTTCTGTTTGGCAGAACAAGTACAGAATGAGCAAAGGATTCTTACAGAATACAGGGCAGGCCTTTGAGCCATGCTCCCAGAAGAGCTACATATATACTAGCCTCGCTCTGTAAGCCACAAGTGTACAGACACAAGCTATTTTCCAGAAGACAGTTAAGGAAAATGAAAAGCGTTTGATTTCTATGAGAACACAAAATCTCTAAAGGACATGATGTACCCAAGGATGCTTTTACAGTATTCCAATAAAAAATTAAATAATTTAAAGGAACATATTTTTCAGTATTGGTTTATATGTTATATCTTCACTATGCAATTACAGAATAAATTATACTGGAAGACTGCATTCATCCCTTTTAAGCCTTAAAGGCAAAATTCTGCTCTTAGGTCTTCAGACTGCACCACGATCCAGCATCTGACATTTTGTAATTCGGGCTCAGATCTCAATTTCTGAACAGTCTGGCAGTACGATGGGAGGCAGCACTCTCACAGTGACGAGCACAAACACCTTTACACTTGTTTCACGTGTCTTACAAACATTTTTTAATCCAGAGGCATATAGTGTCTGCAGCATTTCATGCTGGCCAGAGCGAATGTCTGTGCTTCTATAAGGACCAAAGAATATCCAAGATTCTGTTCTTAGACTTAGATTAAACTTCACCTCATAATCTATGTGATTTAAGCACACAATTGACAGTTCCCATGTTCTTAAACATTTTTTTTAAGCTTGCAGCCTACGGTGTTAATACTGCACCTTCTTGTACTTATAAGAAGTGCAATGAGCAATACTGTGGATAGAGCAGAACAGGTTTGCAGCCAGTGTAAAAAGGGCCAGCCTCATTGAAGTCAGTGGATTTACATCTATTTGTAGTAGGCTGAGTATCTGTCCAAAAGATAGACACAGTGAGAAACAGTGATTCAAAACAATATGTGAGAACTCCATATCATTACCTGGTAGGGTTTTTTCCCCTAAAATAATGTGAAACATTATATTAGCAACAAAATAATATAGTGGAATGGAATTAAATAAATTTACAGCGAGTCCTTAGTGCACTGAATGTCCGTAAGATCCAATTCAAAGTGCTTAGGTAGAATGCAAAAGCATGTTTTGAACTGTGAATGTTTGACACCTTTCAAGGCATTCAAAAGTGATGAAAGAGCTGACAAAAATTAAGATCTATGTCACAGAAGATGAGGACGGCACATCTATTGGGACACAATTAATGAAATCCTTAAAATTACACTGTGCTTTCATAATATTTTGCAAAACCAGGCAAGGTGCTATGCTGTTTTACAGATGAGCTGCTTACAAAAGGGCTGCAGAAAAGAATTTGTTTCACTGGCCTAAACTACCTCATGACATCTTCTTTTACCAAGCAAAGTAAACTGGCAGCAATGAACAAAGCAAAATCTACTCCACTGTAGATGAGACCTATCGCATTGCTCAGGAACTGTATTTGTACAGTACATACACTTTTGCAAAGGATTTCACTTTTTGAACAGCTTCTAATTTTTAAAGAATGAAAGGTAATTCACTGTGGTTATGGCCAATAAAACAATACCAACGCACATTTTTTCTTGTCCTAGTAGCAAAGAACACAGGGACAGAAACACTGGCCAGTGTCTACAGTAGCAGATATGCACAAGGCAGCCCAAAGCCTTTTGTCCCCCATTCAACATACTCTATCCAAACAGAGATATATTTGGCATTTCTGCTCACGGGAACCAATCCATTCCTAAACCCTTTGGCTCAGCCAGCTGAAGAATTCAGGAAAGGGGCATTCTGTAAAGAATTACTTCATTGTTATTCTGCAGAGGCATTAAAGGAAAGTCTGGCGGAAGTTCCTTCCAGCACCTTTTGCATACCCCACATTGTACATTCAGGATGTCTTTATAAGCTTTCATGGATGTCAAAGTGCTTTAAATAATTTTTGCTGTTGTTTCCAATATTCCATTTCACATCTTTTTCTTTTTGCTCTCCTTCTCAGCTGTTTAAAGGTTTGTTGTTCAAACATTTTTGAATGTTACTCCTCTGCAGTACAAAATGCTGGGTCACAATAAAGTTCTCTTGATGCTGGTGAAAGATTTTGATTTGAATTATAAAGATTCTCTCTAATACAATCTTTCCCCTCACCAGATTGGTTCACCTCCAGAGACAGCTGCTCACTAGAGTACACATGCCTTTGGTACATCCAATTTCAAACTGCTCCAATAATTCATTAATAAACATTCAGGGAGGCTGCTGTTTGATATGCTCAGCCATGTTCTTACAGACAGTCTATGTAATGATCATTAAAAAACATCCAAGTGGCCGTTTTCAATAAATGCATTAGGAAGGTGATTTTCCTCTGCTTTGAATACTAGAAAACGTAGTTTCTCCTAAGACTACAGAAAACAGGATATGCAAGAATGGAGTCCTTTGTACACTGTTACCACTTCCGCAGGGATTCATAACCTTCTAAGGTTCTTTTCTCAGAGTCTCGCCCTTCAGTGATAAGCACCTGGAAAATTCTTTGGTATAGAGTGGAATTTTTACAAGAGGTTTTGGTTTNAAAAAGCAAAGTGCACACAAAAGAATTTTCCCTGTGCTATCAATTAATGTGAAGAACGCCCTGAATGTAACACAATCCCAGATACATCAAGGCCACAGCTCATAGCATACTGTCAAATCACAGCAAAGAGATGGACATCAAGGCATCATCTACCACCATGGGAAACATTCAAGCTAGTTCTCTCACCTAGCTACATCATCTACCAAACTCTACAAGTTTGTTGGGGTTTTCTCCCCACCCCACCTTTTTTTAAACACTAGTTCTTTTCCTAATACCTACCTAGAAATACTTAAAACAACTACAATGCATCTAACAAAGGATACTCACAAAACTTTGCATTAAATTGAAGACTAAGATAAAGTGCATCAATAAAATGATGCAGGGGATCATTCATCCCTTTTTATTCCATACAGAACATTGGGAGTTGGATAGAAAAGATGATTTTTTAGTTCTCAAACTACAAATAGGAATGCAGTGGAAGTCAACAGAGATTCCTCAGTTTAAAATTGCCAGTAGATCAAATTTAGACACAGAATTTCAGCCTTTCATTCTTTTCATTCTGTTTCCTTGATTAGGTAGCTCTGATTCTGACCATAGTCACCTGTTCAGACCCAGTTCTGTTAACTGCTGGCCAAGATCACTTATCCATTCCACTAAAAGCCTGTTTAATGAATGATCATAGCCTTTATGCTCATTTTACATAAAGTAAGAAGGTGAAATCAAGAAAGGAATGCTTGAGAGGAGTACTGGTAATAATTTTCTGACAGTGATATGTTGTTGGGAAGCAGTGAAAGCTCTTGCCATGTGTAAAGCCAAGTCAGGCTACGCACTAGAAAAATATACTCCATGGAGTAACATTAGCCTGGCTTCAGGAAGACCTAATAACCTTCGCAGCAGCAAGGAGACTATTGAAAAAACAAAGCCAGGCTCTTCGTGGTGGTACATGGTGGGAGGACAAAAAAGAACCAGAACAGATTGAATTAAATAAGGTTCAGCCTGGCTGTAAAGAAAAGATTTTTCACAAAGAGAAAAGTCAAAGAGTGAAACAGGTGCTCAGAAAGACTGTACAATTCCAGTCCTGGGTGTTCTGCAAGAGTGGACTGGACAAAGCCCTCAGCAACAAGGCCTGGGGCAGGCTTTGAGCAAGTGGTGGAAAAGAGACCATCTGGGTGATCCTGTGATGGACTAGGTCAGGCCCATCTTCAGTTGATTATACATGATTCCAGGATTTTAGAATTGAGAAATAATGACCAGATTTTGTAAATATTCATGCTCTCATAATAAATACTGAAGCTGAGAAAAAGCAGAATTCAGATTTTTGTTACTCCTGGACAGTAAGCTCAGTACTCACACCACACAGCCCTCCTCCTGGAGTCTTCTCTTCATATCCTTCATGCTACTTAGCTGTATCCACCTATTAGCACCCCATTAAATTGTACATACCACCCTGACTGTGAAATTAAACTCATTTTTTAAGCTATTAGCCCTCTACATTTAAATACGAATGTTGTACATTAAGTACTGTTTTAAAGCACTGTTTTTCTGTCATATTTCAAGAACCAACTTTCCAGGTACTAATCTAGGTTTTGAGTTGCAAGTCTTAGTTAATCACAGGGATGTGTTTACCCCTCTAAAATCTTTTACTTCTGTATCTGACACTAGTTTTCCCAGCTCAAAGTTGAACAATTATACACCTGAGCAATCTCTCAGGTTTGGATTGGGAGGGGGGGGGAGCATTTTCTGATCTTATTTCTGCTGTATATCTTAGCAAAAACCGCTTTCAGTACTTTTTGTCCCGTAAGAGACAATTAGAGGAAAGCAGATGAGAAAGCACCCTCGGCATGGCTAAGTACACATGTAACAAGCAGTAAGCCCAAAGGTCAAGTCAGCTTTGCACTCACATCATGGCCAAACACTGATGGTCAATACTTAAATTGATAATGTATAATGGAATAAACCCAGTGAAATTAGTGGATTTACAGCAGAAGTATGGGGGCTCTGAGATAAAATCATCATTTAGTATTAAATTCAGTAAACCCAAGAAAGATTTTTGAAGAGACATCTGTTCTCATTAGGTATCAACTGACCAGATTTTCCAAAAATCAGTAACTCCTAAGTGCTGAAGTCACCTGAATAAAAAAGTCCCAGTTGGCACCTTTAAGTGACAACAGGAAATATGACACTACTGCAGAGATTAGAAGATAAGGCATTAGTATTCATATCTCAGTAACTGCAGTAAATCTAATGAGTTGCACAAAATATACAGTGAGTTCCCAAACATCAGAGTATTTTTAAGGAGCAAGAGCAGCTTAAGAACACATTTTGTTTTCAGATCTCTGTAGTTACATCAGTTTCAGGACGCTAAGGAAGACTGGGCTCCAAGTAGCTTTTTTGCTATTGCTTTTCTCTTGTACATCTGCAACAGTCCTTGAAATGATTAATTCCTTCAAGTACTTAATCAGTTAGACTAAGGACACATGCACTTTATTTTAGTCTACTGCACTTGGTAGCCCAGTTTTTGTCTAACCCACAGTACAGTGATAGTACAAGATTTCCTTAAAGATCAAATGCTCCATCCACCATCACAGAGACATAAAAAAAGAGCAGTACTAAAATTAAGAGCCTTTACATGCACAGCTCCTCTCTGTAGCTGGAATAAAAATTATCGCTACAATTCCTGAAACATAATACTTGTAAAACCCATGTTGTACAGTGACTCGTAACCTGTGCATTAAGAATAGCCTCCAGGCTTTCTTATTATGCCAGGCAACTAGTCTGATATCTAGCAGGACAAAGGCAACAATTCACAGTAATCTTTATGACACCTTTGTTCCTCTTCCTGAATTTGCATTGCACATTTCTCAGTTGTGGCCAAGGATCAGTGCCAAGATCTATTTAATGAATCAGGGGAATTGGCTGAAGGGGAGCAGATGAAGCCAAATAAAACAAAAGGGCTCAAACCAAATATTTTGACATGGTCAACAAGGAATAAAAAGAAGAATGCTGATGGCGAGCCAAGTCCTGCTTTTCTTTCGCAGGTGAGCAAATTCCTAATGGAATTGGGGCCAAACCCCACTTTCACCAATGTCTATGGCACAGATTACAAAAGTTTACACAGAACCAGAATTGTAAGGTATAAATATCTTTCTGAACATCCCTTTCACACACACTCTCTGAAAGTTAAAGGAAAAAATACCTAGAAATGGTAAACTTCATATCATCAACCTTTATTACAATTCAGGACAAGATGACTCCGTGTACCCTGACACAAGAGAGGGCAGGAGCGCTGCCCAGCTACCGCACAGCTCACTAAGGCTCGGCAGTCTGGTCATATTCCTTGATGGCCAGTTGTGACCATTCAGATTTCGCACAAAACCTTTCCCAATGTCAAACCCACCACAATACTGAGACATTTTATTAGAAGTTTACCACGGATATCACTCCCCTCTTTTATGCATCACGGTCACAGAAGAGTCTTAACCTTTAGATTTATCCTGCTCTCGTCACATGCAACATTTCCTCCTCCACACATAAAAATCAAAAACCTCCCAAGCAGCGGATTGTCAGACCTTTTAAAATAATAAACAGTTTAAGCAAAAGCTTATCTAGCTTAATACCAAATCTTTACTAAAATACTGAAGTCTGCACCATGCTATTTGGGCCAACTCCAAAAGAATTTCATTTAGAGACGTTTTGTCTATAGGATTGGAAGAAAATGCGATTGCCAACTTTCAGGGAGCTGCTGAGATATATGCTGTGCAAGAAGAAATATTTGCTGTACTTTAACAAACTGTTTTTTTTCCACCTAGCAATAAACTTGGAAGAACACTACTAAAAGCATTAGTTCATAAATAAAACCAATAAAGTTTTACTGAATCCAACTGGGAGAAAAGTCCAACCCTGATTCAATATAATCACAGAATTCTTTTCAACAAGACATCCACTGAAAGAGAAGAAATCTAGATTCTACAGCAGTTTATTGTCTGTACATTTACCTTTTACCAGAAAATATATTTGACACTTTTTTTTAAATAAGCAGTCACCTTTACAATCCTGAAATGCCATCATCTCAAAAACTTACACAGTCCTCCTACGCATAACATATACATAAGGATGGGAAGTGCTATTATCTCTAATTTGGAGACAAGACAGAGGTCTCAGGGCCATACTCATACCACTAAAACATACAAAAAGACACGAGGATGTTCTGATTCAGAGAAATTGGATTTTGACTTCCAGAAACAGGAATCAGAATCTATCTACAAAGCTTTTATGGTATGCACTAGCGAGTCTTTGAAATCAGCACTGTTCTCCCATGCACTTTATTAAAGCTGGCACAGAGGTTATTGTTTTATCTCTGAACTTGCCTATCACTAAGCTTTTCCAGTGCCCCCAAAACTGAGCATCGCTGCTGCACAGGGCAAGTATGTGGCCACATGGGCCACAAGGAACACTCACATCTTTGGGCATATGGGAAGACAACTTAGGAGAAGTGTGTTCAATAAATTACATTACTAAATTAAATCTGATGATTTTGAAAGACTTCTGCAAAAAAACAGCATTCTAGAAAAGCGAAGAAAAAAGGATGGAAGATACTAAAAGGACTTAAACTCTAGCTGGATAAAACAAAACATCTTAAATTCGAGTGAGAAGGAAGGAATCTATTTCTTATTTTTGGCTGATAAGCTATCTGATATGGAACACAAACAGCACTTGAACATTCAAAACTTAAGAAGCCAATAGGTTCTTTTACTTTGTAAGTACTGCCATCATCAAAGATCTAAACTAACATAGATTTTTAAAATATTTTCACAATATGCAAATATTCTGTTTAACTTCTAGCTGTTTTGAATGCTATGAATTGATAATCCTATTTCTGAGGAAATATCAAGATACAAATTACTTATTGCTTGAAATGACACATCAGTATAACAAAGCCAGTGTGCTTTAGACGTTAGAATTGGCATCTTATCCAAAAAGTGCATCATAGCAGAGGGAAAGGAAAAGATGAGGTGTTTCTTATAACCTACAACATTTTATGTTGAAAACAGATAATTAGGGGAAGGAATAAGAGTGCAGGTTAAGAAAAAAACCCCAAAATATGACTGGAAATACGGGAGATAGAGACACTGGCTTATTTCTGTAGTTGTGGATGCCTTCCCCTCAGACTGCCGGGAAGTTCTGATTGGATTGCAGGCTACTCACAGGATTTCACTCAGTGAGTTATTAACAGGAATATACATAGTCCTCTCTTCAGGATAGTTAAAATATGCACTAAATAACGTAAAGCTACATGCAGAAGACAGGTGATGAAACAGTAGCTGCGCAGGTAATTGTCACTTTTACAACCTCTGCACAATCCTCAGGAGACCACAGCTCTACTTAATGTGTTCTCATTTTAAGTCAGCATACATTATAATACGTTTAAAGTGAATTACTGATGCTTAGAACTCATTTCATAGAAACAGAGGGAAAAGAGACATACATATTTGATCTGAAATGAACTGATACCATAGAAGTGAAGTTAGAACTGGGAAAGGAAAAAAAAAAAATGTCTTTAACACACGAGGAAGGAAATCCAGAACTGCCTTTTGTTTGAAAATGCCATTCTCCAGAGTATTTGCAGGATATTCCAGCTCAATAATTCACTGCCATGGATCAAGTAGTCACATGGAGTCAGTGGATCTGGGCTATACATCAAGATTCCTCTTCTCGCATACTTTCCAGCATAGATCCTTGGTATCGTTTTGCAATAACAGCTATCATGATGTAGCCACTATGCTGAATCTTTCTTTCATGCCTTTTTCAAGTCTAATGGTCTCAAACTATCTAACAGAGATAATCTGACGGACCTTGCTAAGATAACATTTCTATCTAGAGAGCAAAAAACCTAAGGAAACCTTCAAGATAAATAACTCGGAAACCTGATAGCCAGTTTTGAAACGTCACCTAGGTGTCTTGCAGGTGGATATCATAACACTTCAGTTCTTAATTGTGCAAATCAGTTCTGAAAATTAAGCCTGACTCAAATAACTTGGTTATTATTTTTAAAAATGGCCTTCAGTTCTTCATCAGCTGCAAAAGCTATCTGTCCTATGTGTAGGATGGTCCTCTGACTGGGATAACATTTTCTCTATAGGCATGTAACATGACAGAAGTGCAGTGTGGCATAATGGCTTGGGGACCAGAGTGTGAATCAAAACTTGCATCTCTTCTTAATGCTGCTCCTCACCTTCATGGGACCTTGTAGAAAGTACTTCACTATTCTGTCTCCCCTTTGGCTCTTTAGGTCACCAATTATTCCCTACCAAGCAATTATACACAGAGATCTACTTCAGTCAAGTTTTAAGTATTTCTGTAATAAAAAATAGCAACCAGCAACTACTGTGGACACAAATTCTACAGCAGGAAACTAATAATCTCGGAACTTTTCTCCTGTCATGTATGTAGATTTTAATATCTGGTCATATTTTTCCAGTTCATTCCTCCTTTAACAAACATTTACCAATAGCCTTTCCCCTCTTTCTTACAATTTAATGTTGAAATCACTTTAAAATGTCAAAGGCTCAGACAGTGAAGTGGTAAAATAATTATTTGAATGCAGTCAGCCACTGTATCTTCTTAGTCTAATATTAATGGGAGGAAATGGAAGCTTGTCACTGAATTTTAATGAATTCATTAGTTAATTATCGTAAAGCCCTGTGAAAGTGCTAAGAATGATTATTACTTCTATTCCCAAGAAATTTTTTATAATGGCAGAGATGGACCTCCCACAATGACTTTTCTCTAGGTTCAAAATACATGACTGGTGCAAAACCGCATTTATTAATTCTTTGATAAGTCCATACTTGAATTATGCAGAGTGAGATACTGACACATCACCACCATACAAGTAGCAGCTTTTTCCTTTGTTAATATGCTCATTTAACCAAATAGGGTTAGCTGTACTATGGGGTACCGCTCAACAGGAGCAAGGATGGTAAGTTAACCCAAACGTGTACAGTCTTTGCTGCATACTGAGCCCCACTAAGCCCTAATATAAATTAACAGAACTCTCTCAGAAGATTCACTGAAGCAAAAGTATCCTTCTGCCAGGCTGAATTTGGCCCACCAACCCTAATTCTGTTGAATTTAATAAGATAAACATGTCATTTCATTTCCTGACTGCAGATAAGGCTGACAAAATATTCTGGAATCAGTCACCAATGTTAAGACCTAATCATTCAGGCAGCCAGGCAAATGGAAGAGAGAAGCTTTTCTCATTAAGTAATGTCTAAGGCAAAGTTTAAATTTGTATTCCAATAAAACATCTCTGTATTTGTTGCTGCAGGACCCAAGCATGCAACAATGCATCATGCATTTTTAAAGCTGTCTCACAGAAAGAGATGTGTATGTTCACAGAAAACAGAACCTTTTCTCTGTAAATATTGACACAAGAACCTTTGGCAGAGAAATTCCCTCACATTCAGAAATGTTTATCACATGGTCTCTTTGTTTCTTTTCCATTCTAATTATCTCCTGCTCCAAGTTGAAAGTACTAGCGTCCACTATTTTAAAGTTAGTGATGATTCAGATGGCTCTTACACTGGCTTTTCTAAAGATTAATTCATCTTTTGACTTGGTTTGGTTACACAAATTGTCCTTCTTGCCCAATTTCCCATAATCTGTAATAGGACAATGATGTCAGAAGCTCTTCAGATTGGACTGATCACTTAATATACTGAGATTGGGAACTTGTCTGTATGTAGTGCCTGCATAACGATAATAGGGCCTTTCAGTTGCTACTCATGACACTGGCTTTTTTTAGACTGTGAGGAAGACACACCTGTAACACCTACTGCCTCAATGGCTTCCAGGGTAGAAGGAAAGCCCATCCTTTGCATTGCCATGATATTTATTTTAATTGAGCCACACAAAGTGACAGTGATGCATGATGGCCAAAATCCTGACAGTGAAAGCCAAAGATAGAACTTCCCTTCCTCGGCCTCTTCCTTCATTTCTATTCTGCCAATTCTGGTGCCTAACAAAGTTGGCCAAACTCTTTAAAGTGCCACAGTTGAAAAATATAAAACTGACAACCAAGGCTCAAATGAGAAACAATTATAGGAAGATCACACCTTTTCCACCTCCTCTCATATTTTCTACTTCCAACCTGTTCAGGAGAAACCTGCACCACAGTGCTCCCTCCTGCTCCCAGGCCACATTGCCCAGAGGTGCCAGCAGCAGCACAAGCCTGTATAGATCCAAACCACAAGTGCCACTGCCACAGGGAAAAATCCTACAATGCAGAAAGAACGGCCCCCAGCAGAATCATCTTTTGTAACGGAAAAAAATACAGGGAGATCACAATGAACAGAGAAGAGGGCATGAAGATGTGAAAAGAAAAACAGAGGGAAGATTAAGTGAACTAGGAGAGTACAATTCTTCCTTCGAGTTTAAACAAAAGAGAAAAGATAAGAGAGAAACACAGGGAGAAGATCTGGCTTATGAATTAAGAAGAAACTAAACTCCCTCCCACAATGTGCCCCTTTCTTCTCCAATGGTGTGAACATAAATATAAAAGCAACCCCTAAAAGGCTTCATTCCTCATGGCTTCTTTTTCTTATCTTTCAAAAAAAAAAAAAAAGAAAATAAAAGGGGGTGGGGGATCAAGAAACTAAACTGAGGGCAAAACCAGTACTACCAGCCATCTAAAAAGAAATAATTTAAAAAGCTCTACAAACGAACAGCAGTGCTTTCCACCTCTTCCTTTGTTCACTCCAATCATGTTGAAGGAGGATTCCCCATTTTAGAGAAACATAATGTCCAAAACGCTCTCCTTAGCAGGTCACTTCTGAAACTTGAGAAACCGAGAACTACAGTACAATTCCCTGCTCCCTCTGAAGTAGGTAAATCTGATCAGATCTTTGAGGGGGGCAGGGGAGGAGGTAAAAAAAATACTTCTTACTCATATACCTTCTTACCTTTCATAGCTGGTAATGAGACTTTAACTGGAGATCAGAAATTAACACCAGCCTCCAGTAATGGAAATTTCCATTTAAATTTGTATGATAACGTTATAACATTTAACTATATGAATGCAGATCTCATTTACACCTGAGGATGCTTTGTACTTGTAAAAATGCTATTTCTGCAGGTTCCAATAAGTTCAGTTTGCAAATTGAGAGGTAGACTGAAAACGTGATATAGATTCACTAAGTTCTTTGGACTAAATTTAAACCTTGCCTTAATGTAAAAATATATGATGTATGAACACGAGGACACTTGCAATAGCTGTGCAAGTTAGTAGAAATAGCAGGTGCTTTAAAGTTTAGTGACTAAAGATAAAAATTATTACAATAGACAACCATCGGTAAACACAAAATAAATAATCTAGGAAGAATAAAACATTAACCTTGGGGTGGTATTCATATGATCATTGTTATTAGTGCCAGGAATGATAAATGGAGGGAAACAACAACCAATTAATAAGGTAGGTGCACTTCCCCTGATTTTTCTTTCCCAAGTAATTCAGGTCTTTATTTTAGAAAAAACAAAACAAGGAAATTACCTACTTGTTTTAAGACATAGACTTTGCAGCAATGACATGTAAAGCTCACATGAATAGTTCAAAGGAAAATACTGATTTTGTTACAATTATTATTCAAGATTTACACTAATTCCTGGAAGCCTCAAATACTGTAAATTCAAAGCACAAATGTATACTATCAATAACAACTAAATCACAGTACTACAGTATATATACTACAAATAACACAAATAGAACCAGGTCTATGCCCGTTTCTCATCATGACAAAAGGCATCGGCAAGAAACGTGACAAAACCACTGTAACAGGCAAGTACCTAAATCTCACATCTGAAGAAAGCAAAAACAGGTGTGAAACATGCGCTACATATTTTCTGAAATCCTTTCTAATGGCTCTTTGTTCCTAAGAAACACTGCATGCAAAGAGTACATGCAAAGCTTCCCAGGAGTACATTTGATCTTGCTGATTATTCCTCCGTCATTATTTATCCTAAAAATCTCTCAGAGAATGGATTGTCTGGAGAAACTAATCCAGCTGACATCCCTGCCCCAAAGGGAGCAGCGCCTTTTCATGTTTTCTTTTGATTAATATAGCTGTTTTATGAAAAATTCAAATTACTAATTCTTTTCCATAGCATCTTTCTTGTCTGTTCTATACACTTCAGGTAATTCCAGGCCATATTCTACATGTGCTATGCCTTTGGTTCAAGCATGCACATTATTTCATTACTTTATTCTTCCCACCTTCTGAATTTTTATTTTTTTTTGTAATTGCCTCAAGTACAAGGAAGCTTAACTTACATGTGTAACTGAAGCTCTGACATTCTGCACTGCTTCCGTCCATTACGAGAACAAATTACAATATAATATACATCAGCCTCTGTACTAGTAAGTCTAAGGAAGCTTTCGGACAGAGCCAGTCTTGATCTTACCTGTCCTGTACCCTGTGTTGTTGAGGTACACTGCAAACGTTCGTATTTCGTGTTGCGCCTGCCAGGACGGAGAAGAACAGTTCTCGTTGTTAGTGTAAGTGTTGTGGTTGTGGACGTACTTCCCAGTAAGAATAGAGGAGCGAGATGGGCAGCACATAGGTGTTGTCACAAAGGCATTGATGAAATGAGCACCTCCGTGTTCCATGATCCGCCTTGTTTTATTCATCACTTGCATAGAACCTGTAAGAAAAAAAGCCAGCTCAGAACTATTTTGTTGTTTCAGTCACAAGAGCTAATGAAGAGCTCACATATTACATCAGAGACCAGAATGAAGCACAGGTACTAAGGGCACTGCAGTCTCATAGTGAACCCAAACCCAAAGAGATTATTCTCTCCCCTCTACCAAAGTTCTCCCACTGTTTTAAGAAGGACCAAATACTGAAGTTTTAAGATTTGACTCAAACCTGTTGACATAGGTCATAATGGTTTCTTAACTTTTTCTCTCTCTAAGGTCAAGATTTACCCCTGTATCTATCTGTGTAGCCTTTTTGGAGCCACTACTACTGTTCCACTAGTGGAAGGCAAAAAACTGCATGAAATAGGCAGAGACAATGATCTGAGGGTGAAAAGTCACTTTGTGCAGCAGCATGACCAAAGCTTGCACACTCCTTGAGCGTTATTTAATCCTTGGTTTCAGAAGTTACCCGATGCACTGACTTTTGTGCCAACTTGCAAAAGGTTGAGGGCTGTAATCCCAGAATCACAAAACCATTGTGGTTGAAGGGATGTCTGGACATTACTTAGTCCAACCTTCTGCTCAAGCAGGGTCTGCTGGAGTTGTTCTCTATGTAAAATGTTCTTTTCCCTAATGTGAGGTATTAGCAGCTGTAACTTTCTCTAAACCAAAGACAAAGCAAAGCCCTTGTAATAATTTCCATAACTAACCCGCTGAGTTCTATCTATCCATTCATCCATCCATCCCACCACTTGATTAATTTTTATAATAGCATTACCTAAAACTGTCTAAATTTTCTTAGGATTGGTTCTGCAGAATCAGATTTTTAGAAGACTATTTGGGACATATAACACCAGGCAGTTTATAACCATCATCTAAAAACAAACACACAAGTTTAACTGGCAGGGACTTGGATGAATTAAGGTAACAGAAGTAAAAGTCTTGCCAACAGTTATAAAAGCCACACCGCTGCCAAATGGTCATTCTGTTTCCTATTGAAGAGGAGGCTTTGGACACGGACTGGGTCTTTACC
The DNA here is from genome assembly GCA_013400055.1 of Nycticryphes semicollaris. NCBI lineage: Eukaryota > Metazoa > Chordata > Aves > Charadriiformes > Rostratulidae > Nycticryphes > Nycticryphes semicollaris. The sequence goes on along the minus strand of VXBJ01001437.1, from coordinate 576,732 downwards.
ATAGCCATCCATCTAGCTAAGTCTGCATCCATATTACAGTTCTTCCTACATGCAGAAACACCAAGGATCAGAAGAGAAAAGACATTTTATTTCCCTCATCCATCAGTTCCTGACAGTTAAAACAGCATCCAAGTGAGTTACGCTTGATCCAGGAACAATTTCCATTTTCCAAATAAGTTGTAATGACACCTGTCATCAGCGTGACCTTGCAAAGGAGAGCAACCCTTTCCATCACCAACCTTCCCTTCTTGAGCAGGGAAAGCCAATAGACAATGTGGAGATGAAGATGTGGGCTCACGCTGTAGCAGGGTTACCCAAGGTTGAGTTGGATTAATAGTTCAGCTTTAATCAATGCATCCTGCAACCATCTGGCACAAACTGTATGTTGTTTCTGCCAATAATGGGTTTAAGTTTCTTCTAAGCAATTTTGGCAGAGATTTCATTATGAAATTGAAACAATAAGTCGATTTGATACAGGACACATTGATATAACCAGGAGTCAAAACCTAGAGGGAAAATGGTCATAAGCCACATCCAAAATCTGACTCTGGCACCATGAAGGAAGGTTAATCGCTACTGTAGGTCATTTCACCTAAAAATTGCCATGGTTCACATATTAAAAAGGAGTTTCTTAAGAAATCAAGACTTTTTGTTTCTATAACTGCAAGATAAGTGTAAGCCCTCAAAGGCACTACCACCGCAGTTAACAATTACAGCAGTCATTTATACATTATGCGAGCCTGAAAACTGTGGACGTTTCCTCTCTGCTGTCTTATGAGCTAGCCCAAGCATAAACAGGCAAATCAAAAGAATGCTTTGTCATCCCAATATTAAAATACAATTTAACAACCCCTTTAAATGACAGAGGCAACTGTGCATAAATAACAGTATATGTTAAGACTCCCCTTGGGGACAGTAACCTCCTTTAATAAAACTGCTGTAATGACAAGGCCCTATATATCAACAGCATTTAATACAAAAACATATGATCTAATCTACTTCCCCAGCTTGAGAACTAATACAGAGTGACAGATCAGTGGAAAGTAAAAATCCAGTATACTCTTCTGTACAATCTTAAATAGGCCAGCTTTAAATATTTTAAACAGCATTAAACCAGCCAACCAAAACTTATTTTCTTCAGCTTGCCTCCAATACAAAGAGAATTGTGAGGGAAAAGTAGAAACTGATCTTTCTGTGGCAGAAAATTAGTTATGTGTTAATCAGCAACTGGAACCTCACCTAATCACCTTTTCAATTGGAAAACCTTCTGGGGTTTCATTAGTGGATGTACCAAGGTGATATTTAATTCAGAAAATGTTCTGTTAACTAAAACAACTGATAATAAATGAAAATTAGTTAGCTTAAATATTTTTTAAAAAATGAACTATTGCACTACTGTGAAAACATGGAAGTTTAATCAATTTGATGCATTCAAGATGCTCACTGAACAAAATGAAGCAAAACCTAGGTGGAAATTTGTGTAGTATCCATAACTTTGCTTACTGCATTTTCACAGTCCACTTTAGGGACAAAACTGATATTTTAATTAATATTAATAGAAAAAATATACTAGTTGTTTATAAAATAATATTGACTTTCTCATTAGTTGTGTTCTGTTGTCAGAGGTCATAATTTACATGAGGTTTTGGGAGCTTCAGCTGTTGAAGAACTTGCATTAAGGCTTAGTCTACTCCAAAGCACAATTTAAGAAGTGGCATCCATACACAGAATGTTAATTAACTGTACCCTAAAGCTTTCTATTTTTATCCTATTTGAAACTCATTAGACATCCTTTTCACATCTTCATTTCCTTCCCTCCCCTCCCTGTATTTAATTTTAACGAAGCTCTAAGGCCCTAATCTCTATGTATGATAACTAAGAAAAAATATCTTCTATGCTATTTCTGTAGCTTTTTCAGAGGAAGCTGCAGGAATATACAAATCGCCTCTCACTCAGGTTTCTCAAACGTGGCTGAAATACCTTCTAGATAATCAGATCTTTCTCCAACTATGAGACAATGAAATAAGATGGTTTGTTAAACCACAGCGATATGGTAGGAAAACCTAATTAAACTGGAGATGCTGAGTCCATCACACAGGGGACATCAGCATTGTACTAACTTGGACTTAAATGGCTCTAATGGGGGAAAAAAAAAGTCTTTGTTTCTAATGAATTCTTTCTCCTCATCAATATATTCCTCTTCTTTGTATTCTGCTTGTCAGTACAACTCTTGATTAGCCAGTCAACTGACTGTGTATGATCAGTAGATCTTAGTGTTCTCATTTGTCTTCTCCTATTTGTATCCATTACAATTTACACTCGTTCTCCTTTGACCTGGATATTCTGCATCCTTTTCAACAGCCCCTCATCAGTCTTTCCTTTTTTCAATACAAGTCTGAGGTTTGGTTTCTGAAAGGACAATATTCTCTTTCTGGTAAACTCCACCTGCTACGGGTACGTTGTACAATCTATCTGAAATTAAGGAAAGGCTGTTAAGAGCACTTGAGATGGTGTTGTCTTCCCTTCTGCATCACAAGTAGCCACAAAAACCTCAAAGCTACAACACCCATCAGTTAAAAATATTCTTAGAAAGAGATGAAATCTCTTACACACAGCTTTCTCTACACTTCCATGGCTTCCAATTTTTCTTTAGCTTTTATTTGTAATTCACATCTTCTTTTCATCTTTCTTAAATGTATTAACCACAATCCTCACAAATGGCAATTTTGATTAACTTGGACAGCTCATCAGACAATAGACAAGAATAAAAATTAATTCAAACAAATATTGGGTCTCACAAAGCCATTAGAAGCAAATGACAAATATCAAATCTCAGCTTCATCAAATGGATTTTCCTTAGTTGGATCCTAATTTGTGTGGACACATGCCCATTATGCTTGAAATTGGAAAGCATCAGACTATCAGAGGAGAGAAATATACTGCCCAAAGGACTTAGACAACTGCATCAGAAACAAGCAGGCTGGCATAAAAATAGAAGATGATAAATTTTTTAGAACCAGCTTCTGAGCCTGCAAGATAATGTACTTAAGGTTCTTTTGGATATACATTATTGAAACTGCTTTATTTGTGATCCAAACAATCATTTAAAAAAAAAAAAAAGTGACAACAGCAACAACTCTTCTGATCCTACTAATTTGAAATACATTTGCATTAAGTGGGGTTACTGCCACAGAAGGTTTTCCTCCCGCATCTGAGAAGAACATCCATATAGTGCAGCCATACAGTCATACCGATAGAAAGGAAGTATCTGTAACAATACGGCCACATCGCTGGGATGGACTTCTCAGCTACATGAGTAAGTGTACAAGTAATACAAGTTTATTAACTTTACTGTTGTGTTCTTCTGTGCGGTCTGTTTCCCAATTTTTCCCATCTATTCTAGAAATTTCATGCAGTAACTGTAAAAAAAACCCTACCAGACCACACATACACAAGCTCCCATCTTCCAGATGATCCAGGCTTTATTCTCACTTAAAAGCATATGTCTAATGCAAAATTCTTAATGTAAACTGGTTTGTGTTAATTGCTTCTAACTATAGACAATATGTGGTAAATATAGGCTTGTGCAGGTAACAGAACAAACCCCAAACTCCATCAGTTAATTCATTATTCCAAATCATTAGGCAAAGGACGTGTTTAATCTTCATCTCCTTTCTTCAACAACTACTATAGAGTTGAATAACACAGCAGAACCTTTTCATACTAAGTGATTTTGGTCAGTAATTAACTACACATCTAAATGGACAACAGCAAGAATCGTATGACTATTTAAGGTAACATTTAAGTAATTAAAATTGTACGTGTAATGAATGTCTGCAATCACAAAAAAATTTGGGTAATTACATGGTGCAATAATCAGTTATGAATTTAAACCTACTGCTTTGGCATGTAGCTTCCCAGGTGATACTTGCAATTGCCAGAAGCACAGTTAAGAGGTGTAGATGAAGACAGATAGGCAGGAATCTCATATTTCCACAGAAAGAGGATGTTTGGTATTTTAAGTTGTGATTAACTTTTGCCATCCTTGAATTACATGCAGACAGAAGGCGTTTCCTACAAAAAGGCAGGTTTATACTTTTGCTACTTCTTCTTCCTATCATTTTTCACACTGGAAAAAAAGATAACTAATTTGAAAGCAAGAATCAAGCTTCAAGGAAAAACAGTGCCATACCCATTAGCTGAAATTCTCTTTATGTTGGGCTCTTACCAAGTTCTACATCCTGATCATCAGTAAGAACAAGGATGATGTTTGGGCGGATGTTTCTACGGTCCCTTTGAAATCTTCCCTTCAGACGCTGATTTAACAGGAAAGCTGAACTTCCATCCAACAGTGATAAAACAGTCACCATGAATAATCCAAGGACAATACTATGCTGTGCCATATTGTGCTGATTTAAAGTTGTGTCTGAACAAGGTGTGTTAGTGGCTTCTATTTCTTTTTTTGTTTGCAGGTCTCCTGTAAGGGAGAGGGAAACAAGTGTTTATTTATACCTTGACCCCCCTGCCCCGCCAAGGAACAGCAACATTCTCTCCAAAGAAGTAAACAGCAATAGACTTGAAATAATCTAACTCCTAAGAAAAAAAAAAAAAAACAAAACAACAAAGCAACTGCATGTTTTTCGAGTGCTAGCTAGAAGCAGAAACACGAAAAATTCACAGTTCATAAGCTGGTACCAAAGTAGGCAATGAAGTTTCGCTCAAATTTGGCAGCAAGTTCAAGGATTTAGCAGTGTATGAAACTCTTATATTTGCTTTGATACATATGAAAAGCAATCTTCTTCCTTAATGTTCTGTGGTGGTTTGAGATGGCATTTTTGTTTACTGCATCAAAAACGCAGATGTTGAAGAACAAAACCCCATGTCTATCCGTATTTTTAAATAGGACTGTGGTAAAATTTACCGACTTAACTACACATTTTCAAAATCATAGAGGATTCGCAGATAGAAAACTTGTTATACATCGATTTATCTTACAGATTTCATTAGAGAGCAGAGCTGCACAGATCTTGGAACTATGGTATGATACTGTTTGAAGCCTACTACAGCTTTGATGTTAGTGTGTTATCCCTTCAGCATTTCTGTTAGCTTCCAAGATTTTATTAAAAAAAAAAATCACTATTATTAATTGAGCACATTTGAAGGGCCACTACTGCAAAAGTTTGGTAATGGATGCACAAAGTGATTTGCCCTGCTTATGACTTCTCTTCACCATAAAGATAATGCCTTCAGTTTAACTTGTTTGCAAAACAGAGCACATCTCACTGGTCCTGCTCCTGATAATCAGCCAAAAAAAACAAACAAACAAAAAAAAAACAACCCTCTTAGCAATTCCTACAAGGAAATTCCCCAAAACGAATAAGCATGCTGGAATGATTTTTAAATAATAGTTTTGCTCAGTGATCTTCTGTTTTACAGGGATTTTCTCTTGCTTTCAGAAGTCAAAATAACAGCATGAAACCGTATTGAAAATATCAAGTACTAACTATTTCATCAGATCCAGTGATCAGTGAGTCAGTTTTTGATTAATTCTCTACTTGCTGCCTGCCTTCTCCTGGACTGGTGCCAATAATCTCTTGTAATGCAGTGAAAAATCAATTAAAAATGACACAAGGGAGACTATCTGCTTTTTGTAAAGACCAGAAATGCCCGAGTAGAAAGAACCCAGCACAATGTGTTTTACCCCAAGAAATACATTGGCTATTCTGTCCCTAAAGTCACTTGGGAAAACAGTTTTTCCTCCAGCAGATTATTTCATAGCCACATTATTACTTCATCTCTGTCAGCGTCTGTTCTTTGAGATAAACTTTGATTAAGAAAGTTCTCATGCAATAGCAAAACCACTGGTCTGAAAAATTATACTCAGCTCCTATGCTTATTTAAGAAATGCATATTGAATTTTCACATAAGTCAACAGATACATAGCCATAGTATGATGCAGTATTTATTAAGGCTACTTTCCAAAAATGTACACTAATAGGGTTTTGAGGAACTGAAAAATCCTTTTTCCTCACTAGTCTCTCCAGTGAGTTTCACAGGCAGGTGAAATTAGCTTTTTTCATACAAACTAAAAATTAATTTTAAATATCCTAGCATTTGTTCTAATGGGTAGGAAAAGAGAAAAGTCTAATGTCCTAAGCTTACAGATACAGCTTTAGTACCTGTGCTGCTGCTTAGAGATTTGCTGGGCTACAGCAGAAAGAACACCAGCAAGTCCTATCAATTTTCATTCCTTGGACTCAGAATTCCATCTGCAGCAGTACAACTGGGAAGAATCATGTCAGATTCAATGAATTGCTACTGCCCAGAGTAGTCAACAGCAGCCTGACAGGCAAATCCAGATGTTTCAAAAGCAGAAAAAAAACCAAACCAAAACAAAACCCAAACAACTTAGGTTAGAAGGCACAGATTCCTGGACACCAGCTTTTTGGGGGAAGAGAGTAGAGGAATGGTTTCTGCTCTTCAGAAATATCTCTATATGTACTTCTGTTTAAAAAAAAAACAAGCCCCACAAACCAAAACTGACAACACAGGTGTTTTCATTTTTCTGAAGGTCTAAAAACTAATGTTTTGTTTCCTGCTCTATACTAGCCAATAGCTTCTTGGAATAATAGCATTTGCTGACTTTTATAGCAGCATTTAGAAGTCTGTCGTTTCTTGTTATATCTGTTCATAACTCCATTCACTGTAGAGTACTGTGCATGTAACAGTCTTTCTTGCATTTTTCTCACTTTTTTTTTTTTTTAAACAAATGCATGGAAATAACCTCATGACCTCATTGTCTCTCCCCCGTCATCTTTTCCTCAGTTTATTGCCCCTCACTCACTCCATTGTATCTAAAAAATGGAAGATGTCCCCAGCTCAGAGTGCTGCTTATCTACCTAGAAAATACTTAACGCATTTGGGGATGTACATGAACTGCTAATGCACAGCTATTTTATCCATACTTCTATATTTATGATTAAAAGAATAAGTTATCTCTGAGAGGATACTGCAGGTGGAGGAGAGAATTTCATGTCAAGTACAACAGGCATCTTATACCAAACCTATTATCTCTTTCTCAGCCCCCTCCTCGATGAAGATTCTTCAGCTGTTCTGTGTGTTACATTCCTATTATTATCGGAATAAGTACTGCTGGGAACCAACTCAAAGTATGTAATTATGTGCAAAACTCATACCAATAACTAGGTAAGAAAATTAAAGCAATTTTAGAAAATAACCTATTTCTTGAAGTACTTATTCATGAAAGACAGACATGCTACAACTAACAGCATATATACAATAAAGTCTAAAAGCCAGTTTTAAACAGTTCTCAGAATAGTAACAGAAGAGTCTCTCACATGGATTGCCAGAGGTCAAATATAGATTGATTTTTTTTTTTAACCCCTAGTCTGCAGTAAACTTCAGGGAAGAAACGTGACATAAAGTCTCTATTAACAGTTCTTTCCCCATTTCTGTCAACAAATTTAATCTGCAACTCATAGATAAGAGTTCTACAGCAGTGCCCCAATCTGCCTTCACTTTTAATATAGCACCCTCTCCAACGATGCATTTTGATGTGAGTGGTACAGATGGCCCACTGCTTTATGTGCCTCTGCAGGCCATCTCCCAATATTAAAGATGCTTAATCTGTAGTGGCTCTCATGAGAATTAGGTGTGCCTTTTATTATCTCCCAGATTACATGCACGAACTTGACAAGTCTGGTCACTCCTGGTTTATATTTAGGAAAGTGCTATCGGAAATTTATGAGATGCTCTTCAGCTGGAGCATCTAGCCAAGCTTTATTAAGCCTATGGAACCGCCTTGCAGGCTGCTTTACAGAAAGGCTGGTCCTCTTATTTTCTATGGTTTATGGTCAAGTTTAACAAGTCCCTGGCTGCCTTCATAGCCTGAATTAGATACAGCTGCCTCTTTTTGTTCTTAACTCCTGTTAGTATGGGGAATGAGAATAAAACCAAACTTAATTCTCCTATGTAGCAACACAGAACATTACATTATCTCTTCAACATTTATAATGTGACTTAAAACCAGACTTCAGTACATTCATTCTATTTATAAAAGAATGGAGCCAAGTTCTGTTCCCAAGTAGCACTTACACCACGGAAAGCCTTTATAATACTGCCCTCAGTAATTAATGTCAGTTCCACCGCAGCACAGGCAGGATGCACAGGGATGACCTGTGTCAATTCTACCCCCAGATGGTATTTTTAACACACTATTGATTAGTATTGCTTGGCACAGATGTAACAGGCACTGCGTGCAAAACTACTAACTGACAGTGGTTTGCACACACTCTCGCCCCCAGTCTCACTAATGCGAGTCCTAGCACAACTGTCCCACGCATAAGCCCAGTGCAACTTCACTGAAGCCAAATAATTAAGTTATTATAATCAAGAGTAGCATCCGACTTTCTGTAACAGAAAAGGTACAAACGCATACCGAATTAATTCTTGTATCAAATATGTAAATTAATCCTACTTTGAGCCCACTTCTAAAAAGCTGTTTCTTGTTATATTTACGTTAACTGATTTTTGTTATTTTTTTCCCCAATAAGCATAGTGCAAACCACTAAATACAGAATTGGTATGGCAAGTTCAACTCGCCCAGCAGCCACCACAGAACAGGGTAACAGCATGTAAGCCACACAGGGGAACTGCACAATAAGGGAAAACTGGTCAGGAAGAAACAATGCACACCTGCTCTAAGTACTGCTGGAGCCAATACCAGGTGTATTATTTAGGCAGACTCAGGTGTGCCATTTGTCCAATATTTAAATTCATTGAAATACACGGTACTGGAGCCATTCCCTAGCAACCAATCCAATTAAAACCACTTTGCCAGTTAAATGGATTCAGTGGTGCTTTTAACTCTTGAGTCACCCCTGTACATCCAGGTTTGATTGAGATAACTCCTTTTTCACTGAAGCTGTCAAACATCTTTTGAAACCACTATATTTGGTTTGCAAGAGATAAACAGTTTTATACGTGGATTGGGAAGAGGCTTGTTTGCAATCAAACAAGGTTCTCAGGGGAAGGCTGGTATCAACATTACTGCTTAATCTAACAACATGCTGTGTTTTCTCATAGTTCTATACTTTTTTTTTCCCCCCAGACAATCAAAACTCTAAGACAAAGTACAAAATCAAATGCCCAGTGTGAAATGTGACTCTTGAAGGTAACAGCTTTGCTGATTCATCTACACAAACTATGGCTAAAGTATTTTTCTTTGCAAGTATCTACCGTTTCTTCAGAAATCACAAACAGAGCTCCAATACTTACCAGAGCACTGAATTACTGTTTAGATTCACTTCCCTCATGCTGGTAAACTCTACACCAAAGCTAAATATTTATCACAGGGAAGCTTACTTATATTACAGAACCTCTTCCCTATTCTGTAACATTATTTTAAATCAAACTGAATTATAAAATAGTTACTTTTCCCTAGGCCTTGATATTTTAAGAAGTATTTGAAACAGCACAATATACTTCCCACGAGTCCACACTATTCTTTCTGTTCACCACTTGTATGTTATAATTAGAGCTTTGCAGCAATACCCACAAAATTCATTAGTCCTCAGATAGATTAAATTGCTGTCTGGAACCCCTAAGTCCACAATAAACAACAAGCTTTTCTGCACCACATGCAATGATAACCCAATAATAACTTGAAATAGATTAAAACTTATTTCCCCATTATAATTACCATCTCCACATATTTATAAATAATAAAGCTACATAGTCTTTGACTTTAAAGATAATTATATTAACTTGTATTAAGTACAGTAATAAACACAGACTTTCACTTCTGGAAACACCAGAAGGGAATGAATGCAAGTGATTTAGGACAGAAAAAGTAAGTAAATACAGTTACCATTACACAGACACATTCTATCAAGTAAACGGAAATTTCTGTAGGCACAGAAATTTGAAGAAAAATCGTGCTGCGTATATACATACACATGCACACACATATAGACATTCAGATACACACATTACCCGGATGCGCACGGTAATTTGTTCAATGAGACGCTAAGGGATATGGCATCAGTTGTCTTTGGAAACTCTTTCCCGCACAGCCCCAGGCCGGCGAGGCTGCCTCTCCGCGACCAGGGGTCACCTCGGGCGAGGGGATGGCACACACACGGTCCCTCCGGCACCCACCGCCACGGAATCTTCTCCCGCGTATGGTGTGTGTGTGGGGGGGAAGACGGGGACGGGCGGCACGATGGCTCCCCAGCAGGGTTAATAGCCACCCGGCTGGCACCAGCCTCAAGGCCGGGAGGGC
>VXBJ01001437.1:549940-566390 GCA_013400055.1 Nycticryphes semicollaris | reverse complement strand
GGGGGGCGGGGGGGGGGTGCGCGCCGGGGGGCCCCCCCGCCGCACCAGACGGGGCTGGCGGCGGGGGCTCGGTCATCCGGGCGGCGGGACCGCACCGCATCGCCTCTCCTCCAGCCTCCGCTCGCCCTCCCAGCCCCAAGCCCCATTTTTCTCGTAACACCTCACTCAACTTCCAGCCCCGCCCGTTACCTATGCAGCGGGAGCGCGGCCAGACCTGCTGCATCAGACCCTCCGCCCAGGCTCCCCGCTATGGCAGCCTGGCTCGGCCTCCGGGAGAGCCCCAGATGCGAGGGCACAGCCGCCCAGCTGCTCCCAGGCTGCCCGCCGTCCCCAGCCGGGAGGGAGGGCTCCAGACACCCCTTCTTCCAGCGCTGCCTGCGCGGGCAGCGCCGCCGCCGCACACTCACCCGCGGAGCTGGCGCTCAGCCGCGCCGCGCCAGGGCCGGTGCTCTCACTGCCCGCCAGCAGAGCCCGGCGCTCGGCGGGGCGGAGAAGCGCATCCTCCGGCCGTGGCGCCGGGCAGCGGCCGGAGCCCGTTTCCCGCACAAGCGTTTAGAGGAAGCGGCCCGAGCGGGTGTTGTCCCCCGCCCCCGCGCGCTTCTTCCTCCTCTCCCTTCTTCTCCTTTTCCCGTTTAAAAAAGTTCATTTACCTCGGGGATCCTCCTCCCAGGATTGACGCAATGCCCCGGCGGCGCGCAGAAAGGAAACCTGTTCCACCGGCCCCCGGCTCGTTCAAAGTCCGGCGGCAGCACCGCGGGCTACGGCTCTGCCCGCCCGGCGGGACGCGGAGGGGGCCCCGCTCCGCACCCCGGCGCGCACGGGTAAAGCGGGATGGCCGCAGAGGCAGCCCCCCGCCGAGGGGAAGGGGCCGAGGCTGAGCCGCCGGCCCGGTGCACAAAGCCTTTATAAGCAAAGGGGCCAGTCCATTGAGGGGTGGGGAGAGGGAATTAATTGCCCCTCATATTTTATGCTCTTCTTGTCTCCTCTCGCTAGGCCAGGCCGGCCCCCCGCAGCTGAGCCCCCCCTCAGCGCGGCTGGGCTGAGGAGGGAGGGGGGGACGCCAAAGGGGCTGGGGGCTGCGTGGGGCGCTGCACACCTGTGGAGGGAGAGCCTGAGGATTTCTTCATGTGTTGGTAACACAAACCCCACTCCACGTGTCCAGCTGAAATTAAAGGAGCCAATATTCATTAGTTACTAAGAAAAGCTCTTGGAGCTTGTGGTTGGAGCAGGTGGTATCTGTGCTACTTAGAACATGTTACATCCTACTCCTGGACCTCAGTAGTGAAATATGCAGTAGCTTCAGTAGATTAATCTTTAAAGACCTCTTAAATACATATCTTTCTAAGACAGTGGTACACCAATATGTTAAAAAATACAAGGGAGTAACTTTTTCTTCTAGCATCCCCATGCCAATCATGTCACACATGTATCACCAGTTACCTCAAAACTTCCTGGCACTTATTACTACATCTAATACTGAATCATCCATGGGGGAGGGCACAGATCAAATTCCAGTGTGTCTGTAAGTTTTTATTTTGCATCTGTACCTTTCAAACATGCATTNCACACATGTATCACCAGTTACCTCTATGCTACCATTTTTATCGTTAAATGATGCCACAGTGAAAACGGTTTATGTGGTTGAAAATGGACAGGAGATAGTTCTCTGCAAGAGCAACAATCAATAGAAAAGGAGGAGTAAGAAACAAATAGAAAAAGAAGATTCTATCATTTCCCTACTCAAGTCAAAATACACACTTAGCCAGCTGCAGAACCTGTGAGGAAATGCAACAGTTCCTGAAAATGCTACAGGAAAATGACCAGCTATAGTTTTAAGGAGAAAAGCCAGAGCAGCAGAGACTCAGAGAAAGAACTGCAGAGTTCTAGAAGTATTTTGAAAAGCAACGCAAGACATATACAGAGATATATATTAAAATATTTCTGTAACACTTATTATTTATTTAGATTTTTGCTTTAAAACAAGCATTAACTCCCATGACTTTGCTGGAGAAGGCTCATCGTCTTGAACCTTTTTGCATTGCTGGCTGCACACAGACTGTCCCTAAATCAGCAAGAAATGGAACAGTACAGTTCCTCCAAACACAGGTGTGTCACTACTAAGGTACCAAGTGTGCTCCCGTAAGGGCAGGAATAAACAAGTGAAGGACTTCATGTCAGTACAACTGCATCCACACTAGGGGCTGCAACAGTCTAACTGTAGTGGTATAAATAAACCGCTCCCTTACAGGGCGTTACACCAAGACAAAAGCTGTGTGTAAATCAGGAGCTACATCTTGCTAACATTTTGATAAATTTGTTCCATTGCTTTCTGGGATAACATTCGACCTTTTGCTAGCGACTTCCATCTCACAATAAAACATTTTACAGGCAATTAATTTTTACAACACACCTGTGAGCTATGATGTTCTGATTCTGCACATTTTAGACATGAATTAGTGTCAGGTAAGGCAGCCGAGTCACCCAGCGCCAAAGAGCCTTTCAGCAGCAAGGCCAGGAAGAGAACCAGGAACCCAGCGTTCCTGTGTCCTACCCACAGGCCAAGGGTTTGCCATCTGCAATACACAACCTCGACAAACCACCTCTAAACGGACTGCAAACACTAACTACTGAGCCAAAAGAAAATACAACATCTGCTGCAGTGACTACATTGGAAAAGGAAACGGACAAGCTCTCTGTTTAAAATGTAAGTTTTCTAGAGCACTGCAAATGGGATTTTCCATTATAAGAAACACATGGCCATTGTGAATTTTCATTAATATAAACTACAAGCAACAAAGATACTAAAACTAGTATTAGTGACATTCGTAGAGCAATCTAAATTTGATTTAACATCACTGGATCTGTCGCAATAGATCACTCATTTCAACAAAAGGGTATATTCACCTCACAGGGAGTGCATGTAATTTCCATTAATGTTAATGGGAGTTATGCAAGTGCATTAAGAGGATAATACACCCCCTGGTCTGAGACAACCCTGCAAAGTGAAAGGTGCTTCCTCTTGAAGAGAATGGGGTTTCCATCTCATGCATTTCAAAAGAACTGGTTCTGGCACTGTTACAAAACAGGATGGATATCAACTATTATGCATACTTGGGAAGTAGTTTCCAAAGTTAAAGCAGTTTAGTGATTTCAGTTAGCTTTCCTATTGCCAAAAAATCAAGGGATATAGACATATTTAAAACACTATGGTTTATTTGAAGTCTAGGGCAACAAAATCGTGTGAAATTACTGGTAAAACAAGGTCTGAAAGCCTACTGGTGCAATGGGGAAGGAACTGCTTTATTTAAGAAGCAGATAACTAAAGAAGCTCTTAATTCACTACCTGGAAAAGGATTCTATTGGCGTATATGGATCATCACAACTGATCAGGAGTTCAAAAGATCAAATGAAGAAGCAAGATCATTGCCTTTCACTCCCACACTGGAGTTTTTTCACTGTGCATCACCAACTGATTTTCAGATCTCCTCACAGCATGCCATGGAACAGCTTGGAGTTATTTTACTGTACCTCAAATAACAAATCTTGCCTATTACCTAAATAGTTTGTCTAGAAAAAAATAATCCCAGGATACACCTATTAAAATCAGGAGAATGCAGACATGCAAGCATTTCTTTAAACATCACACATCTATCTGCATTTTTAGGCATATAATTTACCCTATAGCTTCTCTGCCCACCCCACTTTCAAGTAATGGGGCACAGAACAATATATTGAACAATGCACATCAGGTGCTAAGTAAACTATGGATTTGCACGTAAAAGGGAGCCACTTTGATCCAGCTGGCAGATAGCAGGGATCCACACCGTTATCTTTTCATCAGCTCTGAGACACCAGCTGAAACCCAAGGTGTAACAAGTGCTCAGGGGGAACTGTCCCCCCATAACACAGCTCAACAGGAAGAGCAGCACATCAGCAACTTCTAGGAAATAAAAGGATGGCCAGGGATAGGCTAAAGTCATCAAAACTACCCCAAACCCAGAAGATAGGCACCATGCTGTGCAAGGCATGACTTTCACTATTGCCAAATATATTGTGTTTTCAGAGCTCAAATATTGTTCTTTTCTCATGTTACATGAAATAGAAAAGAAAGGCTGGCTTTTGCATTTTTCTGTACTTCAGTTAATGCCTTCCCACTTTTCTTCAGACCAGCTAATCTTTATCTTTATACCACTCACCACATGTAAACCTCTCAAACCATTAGTCATTTTGATTTCTCCTCTCCGCTTTCATATTTTTTGATGCTCTGAGCCATCTTTACAGACCTAGAAATAAAGCCACCAGGATAACATGAGTCTGATCCCTCTTGCTTTTCTCCTCAGTGCAATATATTACAGTAATCAGTCCAGAGATTTACTAATTACACTGGTCAGAGACCTTACGGCAGTGTAGTTTAATTTTTTACTTCTTTAAACAATTATTTCAGTTGCATAAAAAAATGTGTAAACATCATTTCACCAACAAATCAGAATGCTGTTGGGAAGGCACAAAGAGCACAATATGCTCCCTCACACTGCATGCGTTTTATATCACAGACTCCAGCTCAACACGATTTTGTGAGCAATTGCTTCAGTCGTATTTAAAGTCAAGTTGCACTTCCTATAAATATGCAACCACATTATAGGGGAAAACGGTTTATATGTTCTGGGGTACTACGAAAATGGAAAAGGGGAACGCAGCCAAGAAAAGCAAATGAGAAGGCAAAAATCCACCTCACTTGATTGATCCAAATGCTAAGCAAAGAAATGCATTGCACTATCCAGTGTGAAAACAAAGATTAAGTATAGTATACTGCATGCATTTAGTTGCAACTAGGAGTTTACAATATATCAAGACAATACAATTCTAGTTTAAGATTAATGAAATTTGATCGTAACTGACAACAGTGTCTGCAAGTTACTTTGAGGAATATTGAAACCGCAAAGATGATTGGAAAGTTTTAAGAGTAACACCCCAACCTAGGAGGGAAGTGATGGCTTACCTATTTGGACAACAAACTCAAAGGGAATCTTTCCTGGAAAGCCAAACAGAAATGCATAAGAAAACACTATTAGAATGAATCTGAAATTTCCATACAGAATTAATATATATATATATGTTCTGAGCATTAATATTATTAACAAGGCTCAAAGATGCATCTGAAGATCTATACAGAGGATGCAAATGCAATGAACCATTGTTCATCACAGGCCGTATAAAGAAGAGAAGGAAACATTAGTGAAAAAAGCAGGCCTTCTTTTGCCTGACTATTTATAAATCACCCTCAGAATAGTTGCTTGTAAGCCAGCAATGATTTAATAAAGATTTTTTTTCTTTTCATAGAGAATTCAGATTTTTTTTTTTTTTTTTTACATCCTGATCTAATTTTCCTTTGTAGGCTTTCAACACATTTTAGTGCTCAGTGCTAAAGCTCAGACTGCCTCCTGTTCTGATGTCTGGATGTTGAAAATGTATGAGTATGGGACAATAATCATCTGAATATATTCTTAAACTAATGATTAGCTGCAATCCCAGCACATGTTGGTACATGAAGCAAAATGTGAGAGACTATTATATTCACTTTTAAATAAGGGCAATGGCCATTGGCTTCTCTGAGAAAAGACAAGTTCAAGTAACATTTTCTAAGAAAGCAGTAAAGTATGTGATGATAAAATAAATACTCTGTGCCTATCTAAAAATATCTATGCTCTGATTTGAAAATATTAGAGCAGAAAAAGGTATAATCATCTGATAGAGGATGGATAGACCAGGAGGCCTCACCTCAATATAACACTACAACATCCTCTCTTCTCTGTGGCCCACTGTGCATTTATTGTTAGTCAAGGATCTATCTGCATGACCACACTATCTCCATCTATCTCCAGTAAAGCACTCCCAGCAGCCTGAATGGTCCTGCCTCTGAGTAGCTCCCAAATGGTACCCACTGTATGTTACTGTCCTGGTTTCAGTTGGGATAGGGTTCATTGTCTTCCTAGGAAGTGCTGTGTTTTGGATTTAATATGATAATAATGTTGATAACACATATTGTTTCAGTTGCTGCTAAGTAGTAAGTCAAGGACTTTTTCAGCTTCCCATAGAAGCAGAGAGGGAGCACAGACAGGACATGCTGACCAAAAGAATATTCCATATCATCCATGTCATACTCAGGGTATAAATGGGGGTTGGCTGGTGGCAGGAATCCATGATAGCTACTTGGGATGGGATGGGCAAACGATCACGGGTAGCAAGAGCAATTTGTGTCACATGACTTCAGTTTGTGTATTTACTATTATTACTATAATCTTCCATCACTGTTCTATTAAACTGTCTTGAGCTGAACCCACAAGGTTTGTTGTGTTTTCCCCCCTCATTTTTCTCCCTAGCCATGGTCCTAGTTGCTGGCTGGGGTTAAACCATTATGGTTGTGTACTCTTCACTGTATAAATGTTTGCTTTGTGTTTCTTAGGTTCAGATGAATTTGCTGCCCCTACAGCAGAAGTACCTTCACTTACAAAGGCCTATTCCGCAGGCGCAAAGTCCAAAGGGATGCAACTGGCCTTCACCTGCATTAGGGAAGCTACAGCTTACCATTTACTTACACTGTTTTTCATTATGTCTTCTAATCATTACTGTTTAGCACTTCTTCACTACCTCAAATAGTTTTAATAATGATATAGATATCAGAATATATAAATATTCAGTCAGATTCAAAGATAGACTTCAAATGCACAATTTAAAGAAATACTAGCAGAGTAAGTCACACAGTTGCCAGCATTTCACACACACAAAGGCAGCAAAGCAATTTTCTTTCTCAGTTGCCTCAACAGCCCAAGAGAGACAAAGCTTATGGCGGGATGTGATACCTGTTATTAGATCAGGTGCTACACATGGGAAAGAACAGACACGCCCTCGGGCATATCAAGCACTTCAGGTCTGAATTAGAAGCAGCAATCTTCAAAGTTAAACTGCTCACAGTTTAACTAACATGTTAATCAAGGCACCTGAAAGGAAAGCAGCTCGTATCTGTGATACAGGAAGGCTTGCTCACAAAAGAAAGAGGAGACACGGCTTGATCTGTTAAAACAAAGAAGTAACTCACCTCCTGAAAAACAGAACTTATTACCAAGGTGAGGACACAGGAGAAATCAGAATAAAGGTTAAGAAAATTATAATACTATAAAACCAGTATCTCTAACAAGTCTATCATTTTTACCTTTTAACAGAGTCATGAATTTTAATATTGAGGCTTATCATTTGAAGGTGCTCTGTAGATGTTCCTTGAGGGTCAGGACTGATTCATCAGAGAGCAGTTACTTTATGAGAAATGTTCACCTACCAGTCATTGGCATCTCTCACTTATTGATCATCTGCAAGGACCTTAGGGGTTTCTTAACTCTCTTTCTAGAAGGTCATTTGGTTATACAGGTTATTTCCTCTGGGGACTACGGAGATGTATCAGAAAGCAGATGTGCAGTTTTGGATAGTGTTATGGTAGCTCAGTATAGGTAACGTGCAGTCACTTGAAAGACTTAATATATACATTATGCAGTCTTAAAATATAAGTTATTATATTGTGGAAAAGTGGTTTTTAAATTAGAAATCAGCAATTTTGCTTTCCCTCGGTCCCAAGGATGGAGCTTATTTGTATAATGTCTAAAGGACACTAAAATTATCCAAATGCTTTCTACTTCATTCAAGACAATGAGAAAAATACTGAAACAGAAACATGTCCCACCCCTGCTAAAGAACGCTTTACTTGCATTTCCAGAAAGTTAGAAATAGAGTTGAATCTACACATGAGCTTCAGCATCACTTTTCTACCTTCAGAGTTTACAATCTATCAGGAAGCGGTAAGATTCTTGCATACAAAAAAACTAGATCATGACTACAAATACTACGCTATGAACAGCCACTGATCCAGTGATGCCCAACGTACCCTGCAACCCTGTTTCTTCCTCTTCTCCTCTCTGGTGTTAATTTTTTTTTAAACATTTGTATAAATAGATCTGATTTTTGTTTATCTTGCAAAGATTTCAGGCTGATTATTAGAGTTGATATGCTAAAAATAAGTCTATAGCTACTGTCTCTGTTCAGTCCTTTGCAATTAGATTCTTCTTTGAGACTTCATCTAAAAAGATAAGAGATTCCAGTTCTGTAATCTGACTAGCATCCTCGTCTTCTACCTAATTATCTTGATTTCAACCTTTTATTTTCTATCACATAAGTACCCTTTTTCAGGTGATTTTTATCCATGTTTTCTATGTGTACAGCATATTACAAGACCCAACTGAGCCCCTTTGCTATTCAACACTGTCACTTGGAGTTATTATTTGTAATCATAAATTTTTCTTTTCAGTTGAGAAAAATACTTAGCTCTATGTCATTTTCTCTAGATTCACAAGCATTATCCTCTCTATTTGCCATTTAAAAACCCTCAAATTCATCATCATTGTAGGAGCAAAGCTGGCTGCAGCTATTTTTGGCAAAGAACAAATTGAGCCTGATTGGTCCCTCTAAACATCAGTTTGTTTTTTTACTTTTTTATTTTTAAACATCACAGCTGCCCTTTTTGGCATCAAATACCTATTATTTCTCATTTCAATCATTCCTTGAAAATTATGTCTGATCCTGAATTCAGACAGAATCATCACCAGTGAGCAACAAATTACAGGTCAGATACTTTACACGTAGTAAGTCTCATTTATGCACCTAACATGAAGTAAATTGATTTTTCAGAAGTGGTTAGTATCCACAGGAAACAGTTTGGAAAAATTATGTAGCTTTCCTTATGTCCTGAAATTGTAGCTGAAAACTCTCAATGTTTGGCAATGCACCTTTTTTGTTTGCACTTCAGCTTTAAGTTACTTGAATGCCTCTTCACGCTTATGGTTGATTACAGTAGTAATTCCTGTGAAACTTGGTAGTTCCAAAGTATAACAGAGATCAACTACCTCCCCTGCTGAAGAGCAGTGTCTGATATGAGAATATCTGAGTGTATTTCTTCAGAAATTGAAGAGACTGTTTTTCAAGACAAGACTGGATACTTAGCTGGAAAAAGCTCTTACCATACACTGAAAAGTTGACATGTAAATTATAAGTAGTTAAAATGAGATTTTAAACTCAAAATATGATCATGCAGATTTGGCTCCTAGGTTTTTCTGGGGTTGGACTAGGTGACCTTTGAAGGTTCCTTCTGGCCCAGATGATTCTATGAATAAAACCATGCACTGTCAGCAAAAAACTCTTGGAGGTACCTACCAAGTCATCACAGAGATTTCTAGTAATAACAGTGATATAACAAAAAAAAATCCCTACTATCCTTCAAGTATGAATAATGGTAGAACACCAATCAATATTTATAGCTCAGTATTAAAATAATTTGAATTTTGTTTACTAGCAATGAAATAGGTCAGGACAAAATTCAGACTTCATAATTTCCAGCTGAATAGATTTAAAAAGGCTGAAATCTCTTGTGAAGTGGAATGTTTTATCTGAAGAGTTCTGACTGTCGTATGTAATTCTAAGCTAGATTTCCTGCTCGCTAGCAGATTTTTGTCCTGCATATTTCTAAATGCACACATGATCACATACCAATTTTTGTTCTGACTTGCGTAAGTTTAATAGTAACTGAAACAGCCTAGTATATTTTTACCAAGAAAAAAGTATTTTTCAGTGAACAAAAAAAATTCACCAAAAGCACCATGACACACTTGCTCAATGAGAATCTATTCAACAGCTCTACGATTAAAACCTGTAGAATGCCTAGGGCAAATTTAATTTTTTTTTTTTTTTTTTTAAAAAACTACCTTGGGTATAAAAGTTCTTGCAAAAATGATGGTTCCAATATCCAATATATGGAAAAAGGAGAAATATACACAAATAATATCCCACTCTCAGGCTCATCAATTCCAAATCAAAATGAGTTAGATCAGGTAGCACCTGCTTAGTACGCTGGCTTTGAAATGCTGCATGAATTAGTAGGTATTTGAAACTTAAAGCAGTGTGTCATCTGCCAGAAGGAAGCTGGTAACACTTCAAATGCTATTAACAGTGGAAAACTCTTAAATTTTTTTATGGACAGTAATCTCTCTTACAATAATAAAAAAAATCCCTTAATATCTCTTAAAAACCATCTTTATTTGAATTATATTAAAACTGAATGATAAGAAGTTAGAAGTAGTATTTAATCTCCTTGTCCTAATCTTTCAAGATATTGTTTATACCCTACAAAGAGTCTAGTCTATTAAAATCAAAACAGTCAGAAGGAAGAGCACCCAAATAATCTTTCAAAATATGGAAATACTTCTGTTTTAAACTATCGTTTAAAGAAAAAAGGTAGCATTCTGAATGCATTCTTAGAACACAGTCAGCTATTTGTCAAAACCAGTCTGTAGACCATAGAGATAAGTGATACATATTCATTTGATATATCCAGCTGCAATTTTTAAAGACCAAAACATTAAGGTTGGAACATTCTCCGGGCCAACTCCTCCTCCTGCTCCTCCCCTCACCTGCTAATTCCCATTTCTTATCCCACTGTTTATATGTCTATAAACCCTTGGATCTCAACTCCAGACAGACAGGGACCAGAATTTGTACCTTGCAGCTTTTCTTAAAAATAATCAATTCCATACCCACCCCTCCTTAGCCTCCCTTGCAACCCCCTCCTGCCCCCACCAACTTACCCCCCTAAAAAAAGGTTCCCATTTGGAACTCAAATCACTATGGTTAGTACTGGTCTACAGCTGTTTTAGCTTGGTGGTGAATTTTTTTTCCCTACTACAAGGGATGAGTTCTTAATCACAAATTTTAGTTTAGAACAATATTTTTGTGCTGAGCCACTTCCTTCGTGGCTCTGGGTAAGTTCAGCCTGGATCCGTATATGACCAAGCATCCAGAACAAGCCCCCACAGAATTGCCTCAACGTATCCAGGTACTTTAAAAGAAGTTCTACAGACAGAAAAAACAGGAAAGCTATTCCAGAGTTACTTTTACAGACTGCCAGGTGTCAGTATAAGATGGGAATGGCCAGTCACTTCTCGCTGTATTTGATCTTTTGCAGCCCCTAAGCCTGCTCTTTGGCAGACACTGCAGAACAGGAAGACAACACCTGCATCAGGGCACTACATTATCATATGGGAGTGTAGTTCAGATCTGAGACCATTTCACAGTTCAATTAAACTTTACTATCTTTGCCTCTGCTACAAGAGATCTTAAGAGACTAAGATGTTTATTAAAACTTAAGCATAATGCAGATTTGTGTGTTGCAGAGCTGATAAGCATATAGCTGATAACTCACACCATTTGCGTGGCTTTACTAGTTAGTACTTAACCAACTGCCTTGAGGACGCTGATACATAGGCACCATGCACACTTCTCAACTCATTGAGAGACTCCACTGCTGGTAACAGCATCTGAAGTTCAACAGCACTGCTCATCAGTTTTTACTCTGTGATCAAATTTGAACACCAGAAAAACCTCAAGGGCTTGTTTTGACTTTGGAAAACACTTCTTTCTTAGACCAGTCCTTTTACTTCAAGTTCTCATTTTCCATGCACATTCCCAGTTGTGAACATGTCCCTGACAAATCTGGAGGCACAAAGCACAACTTGAGTCATAGAAAATTCTTTGCTGCTGGAACCAAATAAAAAAAAAATTCTACTGAATTTTAGGATTGCCTGGATGGATCAAACCAGTAGCAAAAGGGCTGAGTTTAAGTTACTCTGACAGTTCAGACATGTTTAAAAATGTTGGGTTAACTTCATCCCAGTAGACTTTGTGCTAGATCAGGTATCACTTTTCCTCCCATAGCTCACCAGAATAAATGATGAACGTCATTCAGTCTGTCAAAAAGACTGGACTAAATCTCGATAATCCAGTAGTGCACAGATCTAATCTTAATGATCACAAATGAAATCTGCAAATGTTATTCTCCTACTTTAAAACAGATCTAGGGAGTGGGAATGTTAACATTTGCTTATCAGAACTAAACACAAGGCAAAGATTGAAACTATCTATTTAAAAGGCTGTGTTGTAAAGCAGGAGCTCTTTAGGCCTTTTACAACAGGAATCCAATAGCAAGCCTCCTCAAAAAGTTTATAGCAGGTATTTCTTTCTTCAGTTTGCAACGTGCTCATCTTATCCTCTCACAGCTCAGTCTGACAAAAATGAATTCAGGGAAAGGTTCTTAAGACCTGTCCCAGTGAGGACAAGGTATGTTAGAAGCTGTAGTTCCTTAGTGGCTTGATCAATTTAATGGAAAGGAACAATTACATACTGTGGTAATGAGTTGTAGCACAGATATAGATGCTATTAACTGTTAAAAGTTAACTTAAAAGTTGGACTTTTAAGCCTTATGTTGTCTAGCTGCTTTTAAGATACACATCAGTCCCTGATTGTCCCCATTTCCTGTCAGCTCTGTGACAATCTGTCACCCCAGTGCTTTTCCCCACGCCACTTCCACTGAAAGGGAGAACATGTAAACAGTACAACCACAGTGGGCTGAGGCAGCAGACAAGAACTTGTAGATTACATTTAGCAGCACTTGTTATGTAAGATTAGAACAGTCACTCTACTTATTTTTTTACCAATCTATTACGTTTAAAAACAGCCTTACAGATCATTCTACATCTGCATTTACATGACAAATCCTGCTACAATTTAAGCATTGAAATATTTTGTCCCCATTCTGACATATCATAAAGTAAGGATGGCTATTCCTAGGGGCACAATATTAGCTGCATATAAGATTGATAGTTGTATTATGCCTCATTGTCATTACCAACATCTCTGCTATAACAGAGCATTAGAAGTTCTCTTGCTGACCTACAGCTCCAAAAATAAATGCTGAGTGACTTCAACAGCTTTGCAGGAGTTCCTAAGTTAAAAAGACAGAACCACAGACAAATTAAATACAGCATTGTGGATTCTTCCAGTACAATTAAAATGGGTATAATTTGAAGCTTACATTTTCACATGCTTTTGTACATATCACTACTCAATGCTGTAATTTAATATTAATGCACATATGAATCTACATGTCAAACAGTAGTAATATTCAGGTCTCATACTATTTTGACCTCAATAAAGAAATGGTTTTCAAAAATATGGATAACACTCCCATGCATTAAGTTACTATTAAATTTTAATAACCTCATAAATCAACAGTGATGCACCCTCAAAAAGCTTGTAAATACTTCCCAGCACCTTTTATATTTACTTCTTTACTATATTAATACTTCTTTTTACCTTCTCTGACTTAGTAATACACATGGGAAACGTCTTACCACAAAGGTCAAGCAGACTATTAAGTAACTAATTCTGGGGAACTGGATGAAGTCTGAGCGGATGCCTCGGTGAACATCTTCAAGCAGGAAGATGTGTTTATTATGATTTTAAATCATTGCTTCAGATGTTTATGACAACACAAGGCACCTTGTTCTCCCAGTATTCCTTTAATTTGTTTAGGATACAGCCAAAAGTAGCAGAAAGCAACCAGCAAATTTGAGAAACATAACGGTAATAACAAGCAACTGCCACTAGTAATACACAGAATGAATAAAAATCCAACTGTTGTCATATTCCTGTCTGAAAGCTTCCTTAAAAATCAGACTTGGGGATGTAAGATATTTCACCCCACTACAGTGTGCACTGCCATTCAGCTCACACTCTACCTCCTGTCACAACTACTTTCCTGTAATTCAGAAACTCTTTGGGTCACAGTCTGATTATCTGGTACTGGACCCATTTCCTCAGTTGGTTTATAGGCAGTAGGAAAACAACAGGTTTTAATGCAGAAGGCAAGCAATTGCAACAGGAAAACCAGGCTTGGAAAAGAAATAAGTAGTTCTAGACAGGAGTCAACTAAATCTAGGTAAGGAGGTAACACAGTTAGTAGCCTGAGTTTCCTCCCTCCAGTTAGCCATCTTCCGTAATTCAGTCAACTGAAATAATATATACAATTGAAGATTTTCTGTGATAGGAGGATGTTAGGAAAACAGACATTATTAAATACACACTCACTCTTTTTAGAGTATGTAGAATGCACATTAAAAAAATTAATGGAATAGTGAAGTGCCACCTTAGTTTACATCTGCCTATGTTTCTGCCCACATTTCTTCATACACTTCATGCACAGCAGGAAGCACTCATAAAATCTTCTCCACCCACCTGATGTGATCTTACCAATGCAACAGCATTACACAGTGGCATCTAAATAGAGACTTACCATGTTCATCTTATCAGCAAAGCTCTTAAAGAAGCACTACTATAGATCAGAAGTTCAGAAATAAGATTCAGTATCTTTATCAATAGCAAGCAAGAAAAAAAAATAATGAAGGAAAAATGTGGAATCTTAAAATTCTAAAGCTCTGGTCCCCAACAAACTAGTTTGAGGTTATAAACAAACAGAAGCAGTGGAAGACTAACCTGAGGCTTTCGAGTTTGACAATTTCAAATACATTCTCAGAAATTATACAGTTCTGCTCATTTACCAGTAAACTAAGAAAGCTAATTATCAGTCCTGGTATTCTTGTGATCGACCACTCTTACTTTTATTTTTTCATTGGGAGCCAGTGTAAGAAGGTGGTCATCTGTTCAAAATGACAGTGTGGTTCATTACAAAGCAGCTGTACTTTGAGCAGCTCAGTAATAAGGTGTAAAACATTTGTATGTAATGCTATCCATCTCATTTTACACATCAATCAACATACACAGTCATACACATGGAGAGCAACAGGGAGCAAGGTTCAAGAATACCCAATTCCTCTTGTTTTTCTAACAAAACCTTTCCCTGCTGAAAATAATTCCAACCTCATTGCATTAAAAGCAAAGGGAATATCAAACTTGGTTTTTATAGTCAAAATCTCATCCAATGTACCTTTAAATCAGAAAAAGCAAGTTACTGAAACCAAGGATTGCCTTGCACGTCCACTTCTCTACCTGAACTGAGAATGAACAAGAGAAGTAACCCAAAGGACGACTGTTACTTATGTGACAGCACTCTGTAAGACCCTAATCTGGATGGTATAAGTATCAAACAAGAACAGAATGGTTGCAAGTCTTCAAAATAGCCATTCCAAAATTTGAGTCGCCTAAGGTCAGCAAACCCGATGGCTACCAGGCTTGCTACATTCTGGCATATGACAAATCTTTCTAATACTCTTGCTCCAGATTTCTAGTCATAAATTTACAGTGCACCCAAAATTGGTGCACTGTTTGCAGCACAAAGCTCCTATCAACTTTACTTCCCCTGATGTTCTCTCATCTGTATCTGTCAAAGCCAAGGCCGTATCACAATGCCTTGACAAGCATTTATTCATATTTAGTTAGGTACTTTCCCTTTTTCCCCCCTCTATTCTTATTACTCAGTTCTGTTCTCCTTTTATTGTTCTCCAGCATATCTGGTACACTGAAATAACTCAGACTGAGCACACTGAATCCATGAACTTTCACCTTATAAAAAGAAAAAAAGAAAGATGAAATAATAATAATAAAAAAAAAAAAGATTCTTCACAGAGCCCACATTGTGTAAGCTCATATTCTTCCAGTCAGACCTTAATTCAAATGACAGCATTTTAGGAAACACTAGCTTACAGTTTTTGAATAGTTGATTGCCACTCATATAATATGAAAAACTGTGTGCCATCCTAAGTACCTTTGCCCACTATAAAAATACTTGTGTTTACATTTATACATCAATGCAAAGCATTTAAGTGAACCACATACCTAATTCCTAGAACACAGTTATTTCCTCCTCACTCATGTGCATTACATTTCAAAACTAAGCAAGTTTCAAGCCTTTGATACTGCCTGCACTATTGCATGGGGGGAAGGTGGGCAGGAAGGGGGGAAGGCCTAACCATTTAGTTTCCAAACTAAGGAGCCCCTGAAAAGTAGAAAACATGATAGAAGACACTTAACATGTAACAGAACTCCAGCAGTATGGCTGCAATTAGTGATTTATTCTGAGCTCTGTAGAGCTTTGCACACAAAGTTCTATCACATGCAGGGATCTGCTCACCTAAAATTTGCCAATAGAGAGGTGTTAAAATGAAAGCCATCCCAGCACTTGTGGCAGCAGCAGATTGAGCACAGCAACACACTCTGCTTAGTGTGACTTTAGCAAGACCAACAATGGTTATTGACATTTCTGACAATGCAAACTTTGAAGTTCTATTTCAGTTTATATATTTTCCACTCACACACTAAATACAGTAGGGTTACCCAAGCAAGCTCCTTGGGCAAACCTAATTGAACAGCATGACCAAGATGACAAGGTTTTACTGTTATTTTAAATTGTAGGAAAAACAACTGGGTTATATTTGGTAAGCAATATGCTGCTGTGTCCTTTCATTAACGATTCTCAAATGGATAAGATGCCAGGCATAGAGTTTTCTGCTGTAACACTAGGAAGCATATCCATTACACATCTCCAGCATTAAAAAAAAAAAAA